>JAOBRG010176652.1:0-23301 GCA_027574985.1 Umimayanthus nakama | reverse complement strand
AGAAAAGCGATTTGCAACATTAGGGTGCATAACTCGTCGAGTTATGAAAGTTTGAAATTTTAATTTGATGAACTCACTGAGATATGAACTTTGGCAAATTTTTGATTCTATAAGTGCAATATTCTGAAATATGCTTAAATTGACTAGAAAAGCGATCTGCAACACTCGGGTGCTTAACTCACCGTGATATGAACTTTTGCAAATTTTGGGTTCTACCAGTGCAATATGCTAAAATATGTTTAATTGGCTAGAAAAGCGATTTGCAACACTTGGTGATTTACTCGCCGGGATATTAACTTTCGCGAAATTTGGGTTCTACAAGTGCAATATACTGAAATATGCTTAAATTGCCTAGAAATGCGTTTTGCAACACTCGTGTGCTATGAACGTTTGCAAATATTAAATTCTTCAAGTGCAATATGGTTAAATATGCTTAAATTGGCAAGAAAAGCGATTTGCAACATTAGGGTGCATAACTCGTCGAGTTATGAAAGTTTGAAATTTTAATTTGATGAACTCACCGAGATATGAACTTTGGCAAATTTTTGATTCTATAAGTGCAATATGCTGAAATATGCTTAAATTGGCTAGAAAAGCGATTTGCAACATTCGGTTGTTTAACTCGCCGAGATATGAACTTTTGCAAATTTTGAGTTCTACAAGTGCAATATTCCAAAATATGCACAAATTGGCCAGAGAGGCGATTTGCATGACTCGGGTGCTTAACTAGGCGAGATATGAAAGTTTGAAATTGTTGGGGCCTAAAGTCGCCGAGACATGAACTTTCGCAAATTTAGGGTTCTTCAAGTGCAATATTCTGAAATATGCTTAATTTTTGCTAGAAAAACGATTTGAAACACTCGGGTTCCTAGCCCGCCGAGACATGAACTGTTGCAAATTTTGGTTTCTACGAGTGCAATATGCTGAAATATGGTTAATTTGGTTAAAAAGCGATTTGCAATACTCGACAGCCTAACTCGCCCAGATATAAACTCTTGCAAATTTTGCGTTCTACAATTGCAATATTTTGAAATATTCTTAAATTGACTTGAAAAGCGATTTGCAACACTCGGGTGCTTAATTCGCCGAGATATAAACTTTTGCCAATTTTGGGTTCTACAAGTGCAATATGGCGAAATATGCTTAAATTGTCTAGAAAAGCCATTTGCAACACGCGGGTGCTTAACTCGCCGAGATAGGCAGTTTTGCAAACTTTGGGTTCTACAAGTGCAATATGCTGAAATATGCATAAATTTGCGAGAAAAGCGATTTGCAACATTAGGGTGCTCATGTCGGCGAGATATGAAAGTTTGAAATTGATGGGTCCTTAACTTGCCGAGATATGAACTCTCCCAAATTTTATTTTTTGCAAGTGCAATATGCTGAAATATGCTTAATTTGGCAAGAAAAGCGATTTGCAATACACGGGCGCTTAACTAACTGAGATATGAGCTTTTGCAAATTTTGGGTATTACAACTGCAACATGGCGAAATATTCTTCAATTGGCTAGAAAAGCAATTTGCAACATTCGTGAGCTTAACTCGTAGAGATATGAACTTTTGCAAATTTTTGGAACAACAAATTCAATATGCGGAAATATACTTAAATTGGCAAGAAAAGGGATTTGCAACACTAGGGAGCTCAACTCGCCGAGATATGAACTTTTGGAAATTTTAGGTTCTTCAAGTGCAATATGCTGAAATATGCTTAAATTGGCTAGAAAAGCGATTTGCAACACTTTGACGCTTAACTCGGTGAGAAATGAAAGTTTGAAATTTTTGGTTGCTTAACTCGCCGAGATAAGAAGTTTTGCAAGTTTTGGGTTATACAGGTGTAAAATGCTAAAATATGCTTAAATTAGTTAGAAAAGCGAGTTGCAACACTCGAGTGGTTAACTCGCCGAGATATGAGCTTTTGCAAATTTTGGGTTCTCCGAGTACAATATGCTGAAATATGCTTAAATTGGTTTATTAAGCGAGTTGCCACACTCGGGTGCTTCACTCGCCGAGATATGAACATTGCAAATATTTGGTTCCTCAAGTGCAATATTTTGAAATATGCTTAAATTGGCTAGAAAAGTGATTTGCAAACACTCTGATGCTCAATTCCGCGATATATGAACCTTTGCAAATATTAGGTTCCTCAAGTGCAATATGCTGAAATATTCTTAAATTGGCTAGACAAACGATTTGTAAGACTCGTGTGCTCAACTCGGCGAAATATAAAAGTTTGAAATTTTTGCATGCTTAAATCGTCGATATATGAACTCTCGCCAATTGTTGGTTCTATAAGTGCAATGTTCTAAAATATGCTTAAATTGGCTAGAAAAGCGATTTGCAAGACCCGTGTGCTCAACTCGGCGAAATATAAAAGTCTGAAATTTTTGTGTGCTTAAATCGCCGATATATGAACTCTCCCAAATTTTTGGTTCTATATGTTCTATATGCTGAAATATGCTTAAATTGGCTGAAACAGTGATTTGCAGCACTCGGGTGCTTAACTCGCCGAGATATAAACCTTTGCAGATTTTGGGTTCTATAAGTGCAAAATTCCGAAATATGCTTAAAATGGCTAGAAAAGGGATTTGCAACACTCGGGTGCTCAACTTGCCGAGATATGAAAGCTTGAATTTTTTGCGTGCTTAACTCGCCGAGATATAAACTTTTGCAAATTTTGTGTTCTACAAGTGCATTATGTTGAAATATGCTTAAATTGGTTGGAAAAGCGATTTGCAACACTCGGGTGCTTAACTCGCCGAGATATGAACTCTTGCAAATTTTTAGTTCTACAAGTGCAATATGCCGAAAAATTCTTAAATTGGCTAAAAAGGGAATTGCAACACTCGGGTGCTCAACTCGGCGAGATATAAAAATTTGAAATTGTTTGGTCCTTATCTCGCCGAGATATGAACTTTTGCAAATTTTGCGTTCTACAAGTGTAATATGCTGAAATATGGTTAATTTAGTTAAAAAGCGATTTGCAATACTCGGTAGCTTACCTCGCCCAGATGTAATCTTTCGCAAATTTTGCGTTTTTCAAGTGCAATATGTTGAAATATTCTTAAATTGGCTTGAAAAGCGATTTGCAACACTCGGGTGCTTAATTAGCAAAGATATGAAAATTTGAAATTGTTTATTCCTTATCTCGCGGAGATATGAACTTTCGCATATTTTCGGTTCTACAAGTGCAGTATGCTAATATATGCTTAATTTGGTTAGAAAAGCGATTTGCAACATTCGGCTGCTTAACTTTCCGAGATATAACTTTTGCAAATTTTGTGTTCTACAAATGCAATATGCTGAAATATGCTTAATTTGGCTAGAAAAGCGATTTGCAACAGTCGGGTTCTTAGCTCGCCGAGGCATGAACCTTTGCAAAATTTGGTTTCTACAAGTGTAATATGCTGAAATATGCTTAAAATGGCTAGAAAAGAGATTTGTAACACTCGGGTGCTTAACTCGAGGAGATATGAACTCTTGCAAATTTTTATTCTACAAGTGCAATATGCTGAAATATGGTTAATTTGGCTAAAAGAGCGATTTACAATACTCGCTAGCTTAACTCGCCGAGATATAAAGTTTTGCAAATTTTGGGTTCTACAAGTGCAATCTGCTGAAATTTGCTTAAATTGGCTAGAAAAGCGATATGGTACACTCGGGTGCTCAACTCGGCCAAATATGAAAGTTTGAAATTGTTAGGTCCTTAACTCGCCGAGATATGAACTTTCCCAAATTTTGGTTTCTACAAGTGAAATATGCTGAAATATGCTTAATTTGGCAAGAAAAGCGATTTGCAATACTCGGGTGCTTAACTAAGTGATATAAGAACTTTTGTAAATTTTGGGTTCTACAAGTGCAATATGCTGAAATATGCTTAAATTGGCAAGAAAAGCGATTTGTAACAGTCGGATTCTCAATTCGGCGAGATATGAACTTTCTCAAATTTTGGGTTCTACAAGTGCAATATGCTGAAATATGCTTAAATTGGCTAAAAAGTGATTTGCAAAACTCGGGTGCTCAACTCGGCGAGGTATGAACTTTCGCAAATTTTTGGTTTTACAAGTGCAATATGCTGAAATATGTTTAAATTGGTTTAAAGAGCGATTTGTAACACTCGGGTGCTTCACTCGCCGATATATGAAATCTCGCAAATTTTTGGTTCTATAAGTGCAATATGCTCAAATGTGCTTAAATTGGCTAGAAAAGCGATTTCCAACACTCGGGTGGTTAACTCGCCGAGATATGAACTTCTGCAAATTTTGGATTCTAAAAGTGAAATATACCGAAATATGGTAAAATTGGCTAGAAAAGCGATTTGCAAGACTCCGGTGCTCAACTCGGCGAGATATGAAAGTTTGAAATTTTAGGGTTCTTAACTCGCCGAGATGTGAACTCTTACAAATTTTGGGTTCTACAAGTGCAATATGCCGAAATTTGGTTAAATTGGCTAGAAAAGCGATTTGCAAGACTCAGGTGCTCAATTCGGCGAGATATGAAAGTTTGAAATTTTTGAGTGATTAACTCGCTGAGATGTGAACTCTTGGAAATTTTGGATTCTACAAGTGCAATATGCTGAGGTATGCTTAAATTGGCTAGAAAAGCGATTTGCAAGACTCGGGTGCTCAACTGGCCGAGATATAAACCTTTGCAGATTTTGGGTTCTACAAGTGCAATATGCCGAAATATGTTTAAAATGGCTAGAAAAGCGATTTGGAAGACTGGGGCGCTCAACTCGCCGAGATCTGAAATTTTGAATTTCTTGCGTGCTTAACTCGCCGAGGTATAAGGTTTCGCAAATTTTTTGTTCTATAAGTGAAATATACTGAAATATGCTTAAATTGGCTGGAAGAGCTATTTGCAAAACTCGGGTGCTTAACTCGCGAAGATATGAACTTTTGCAGATTTCTGGTTCTGCAAGTATAATATGCCGAAATATGGTTAAATTGGCTAGAAAAGCGATTTGTGAGACTCGGGTGCTCAACTTGGCGAGATATGTAAGCTTGAAATTTTTCGATGCTTAACTCGCCGAGATGTGAACTCTTGTAAATTTTGGGTTCTACAAGTGCAATATGCTGAAATATGCTTAAATTGGCTAGAGAAGCGATTTGCAACACTCGGGTGCTTAACTCTCCTAGATATGAACTTTTGAAAATTTTGGGATCTACAAGTGCAATATGCCGAAATATTCTTAAATTAGCTAGAGAAGCGATTTGGAAGACTCGGGTGTTCAACTAGGCGAGATATGAAACTTTGAAATTTTTGCGTGCTTAACTCGCTGAGATATGAACTTTCCCTAATTTTTAAATCTATAAAAGCAATATGCTGAAATATGCTTAAATTGGCTAGAAAAGCGATTTGCAACACTTGGGTGCTTAACTTCCTAGATATGAACATTTGCAAATTTTGGGTTCTACAAGTGCAATATGCTGAAATGTGCTTAAATTGGCAAGTAGAGCGATTTGCAACACTCGGGTGCTCAACTCGGCGAGATTTACAAGTTTGAAATTTTTGGGGTTTAACTTGCCGAGATTTGAACTTTCGCAAATTTTGGGTTCTAAGACCGAAATATGCTGAAATATGCTTAAATTGGCTAGAAAAGCGATTTGCAATACTCGGATTCTTAACTCGCAGAGAAATGAACTTTTGCAAATTTTGGGTTGTGCAAATGCAATATGCTGAAATATGCTAAACTTGGCTAGAAAAGCGACTTGCAACAATGGGATGCTTAACTCGCTTAGATATGAACTTTTTCAAATTTTGCGTTCTACAAGTGCAAGATGCTGAAATATGCTAAACTTGGCTAGAAAAACGATTTGCAACACTCGGGTGCTTAACTCGCCCAGATATGAAATTTTGCAAATTTTTTATTCTACAAGTGCAATAAGCCGAAATAGTCCTAAATTGGCTAGAAGAGCCATTGGCACTACTTGGGTGGTGAACGCGGAGAGATATGAACTGTCGCAAATTTTTGTTTCTACCAGTGCAATATGCTGAAATATGGTTAAATTGACTAAAAAAGCGATTTGCAACACTCGGGTGCTTAACACGCCAAGATATAAACTTTTACAAAATTTGCGTTTTACAAGTGCATTATGTTGAAAAATGCTTAAATTGACTTGAAAAGCGATTTGGAACACTTGGGCTCTTAACTCTTCGAGATATGAACTCTTGCAAATTTTGGGTTCTACAATTGCAATATGATGAAATATGCTTAAATTGGCAAGAAAAGCGATTTGAAACAGTAAGTTCCTCAACTCGCCGTATATGACCTTTTGCACATGTTTTGGTTCTGCAAGTGCAATATGCTGAAATATGCTTAAACTTTCTTGAAAAGCGATTTGCAACACTCGGTAGCTTAGCTCGCCGAGAATGAACTTTTGCAAATTTTGGGTTCTACATATGCTATATGCTGAAATATGCTTAAATTGGCAAGAAAAGCAATTTACAACAATAGGGTGCTCAAATCGCCGAGGTATGAACTTTTGCGAATTTTGGGTTCTACAAGTGCAATATGCCGAAATATGCTTAAATTGGCAAGAAAAGCGAATTGCAAGACTCGGCTACTCAACTCGGCGAGATATAAGAGTTTGAAATTGTTGGGTACTTAACTCTCCGAGATATGAACTTTTGCAAATTTTTTTTTTTTACATATGCAATATGCTGAAATATACTTAAATTGGCAAGGATTGCGATTTGCAACAATAGGGTGCTCAACTCGCCGGGATATGAACTTTTGAAATTTTTGGGATCTACAAGTGCAATATTCCGAAATATTCTTAAATTAGCTAAAGAAACGATTTGGAAGACTAGGGTGCTAGACTCGGCGAGATATGAAAGTTTGAAATTTTCGCGTGCTTAACTCGCCGAGATGTGAACTTTCGCAAATTTTTGGATCTATAAGTGCAATATGCTGAAATATGCTTAAATTGGTTATAAAAGCGATTTGCAACACTTCGGTGTTTAACTCGTCTAGATATGAAGATTTGCAAATTTTGGGTTCTACAGGTGCAATATGATGAAATATGCTTAAATTGGCAAGAAGAGCGATTTGCAACACCGGGATGCTTAACTCGATAAGATATGAACTTTTGCAAATTAATGATTCTACAAGTGCAATATGCCGAAATATTCTTAAATTGGCTAAAAAAGCGATTTGCACTACTCTGGTGCTTAACTCGGCGAGATATGAAATGTTGAAATTTTTGGGTGCTTAACTCGCCGAGATATGAACTTTCGCAAATTTTTGGTTCTACAAGTGCAATATTCTGAAATATGCTTAAATTGCCTAGAATAGCGACTTGCAGCACTCGGGTGCTCAACTCGCCGAGAAATGAACTTGCAAATTTTGGGTTCTACAAGTGCAATATGCTGAAATATGCTTAAATTGGCTAGAAAAGGAACTTGCATCACTCTAGTGCCTAACTCGCTAAGAAGTGAACTTTTGCAAATTTTGGTTTGTACAAGTGTAATATGCTGAAATGTGTTTATATTGGCTAGAAAAGCAATTTGCAACACTCGGGTGCTCAACTCAGCGAGAAATCAAAGTTTGAAATTTTTGGGTGCTTAACTCGCCGAGATATGAACTGTAGAAAATTTTTGTTTCTACCAGTGTAATATGCTGAAATAAGGTTAAATTGAATAAAAAGGCGATTTGCAACACTCGGGTGCTTAACACACCAAGATATGAACTTTTGCAAATTTTGGGATCTATAAGTGGATATGCCAAAACATGCTTAAATTGGCTAGAAAAGTGATTTGCAAGACTCGGTTGCTAAACTCGGCGAGATATGAAAGTTTGAAATTTTTGGGTGCTTAACTCGCCGAGATATGAACTGTAGAAAAATTTTGTTTCTACCAGTGTAATATGCTGAAATAAGGTTAAATTGAATAAAAAGGCGATTTGCAACACTCGGGTGCTTAACACACCAAGATATGAACTTTTGCAAATTTTGGGATCTATAAGTGGATATGCCAAAACATGCTTAAATTGGCAAGAAAAGCGATTTGCAAGACTCGGGTGCTCAACTCGGCCAGATATGAAAGTTTGAAATTTTTGCGTGATTTACTCGCCGACATATGAACTTATGCAAATTTTTTGTTCAATATGTGCACTATGCTGAAATATGCTTAAATATGCTAGAAAAGCGATTTGCAACACTCGGGTGCTTAACTCGCCGAGAGAAGAACTTTTGCAAATTTTGCGTTCTACAAGTGCAATATGTCGAAATATGATTAAAATGGCTAGAAAAGTGATTTGCAGGACTTGGGTGCTCAACTCGGCGAGATATGAAAGTTTGAAATTTTTGGGTGCTTAACTCGCCGAGATGTGAACTCTAGTAAATTTTGGGTTCTACAAGTGCAATATGCTGAAATCTGCTTAAATTGGCAGGAAAAGCGATTTGCAACACTCGGGTGCTTAACTCGCCCAGATATGAACTTTTGCAAAATTTGGGATCTATAAGTGGATATGCCAAAATATGCTTAAATTGGCTACAAAACTGATTTGCAAAACTCGGGTGCTCAACTCGGCGAGATATGAAAGTTTGAAATTTTTGGGTGCTTTTCTCGCCGAGATGTGAACTCTTGCGAATTTTGGGCTCTACAAGTGCAATATGCTGAAGTATGCTTAAATTGGCAAGAAAAGCGATTTGCAACACTCGGGTACTTAACTCGCCCAGATATGAACTCTTGCAAATTTTGGGATCTACAAGTGGATATGCCAAAATATGCCTAAATTTGCAAGAAAAGCTATTTGCAAGACTACGGTGCTCAACTCGGCGGGATATTAAAGTTTAAAATTTTTGGGTGCTTAACTCGTCGACATGTGAACTCGTGCAAATTTTGGGTTCTACAAGTGGAATATTTTGAAATATGCTTAAATTGGCTAGAAAAGCGATTTGCATCACTCTGGTGCTTAACTCGCCGAGATATGAACATTTGCAGATTTTGGGTTCTACAAGTGCAATATGCCGAAATATGGTTAAAATGGCTAGAAAAACGATTTGCAAGACTCGGGTGCTCAACTCGGCGAGATATGAAAGTTTGACATTTTTTAGTGCTTAACTCGCGGAGATATTAACTTTCGCAAATTTTTGGTTTTATAAGTTGAATATGCTGAAATATGTTTAAATTGGCTAGAAAAGCGATTTGCAGAAATCGGGTGCTTAACTCGCCGAGATATGAACTTTTGAAGATTTTGGGTTCTACAAGTGCAATATGCCGAAATATGATTAAATTGGCTAGAAAAGTGATTTGCAAGACTCGGGTGCAGATATGGCGAGATATGAAAGTTTGAAATTTTTGGGTGCTTAACTCGCCGAGATGTGAACTCTTGCGAATTTTGGGTTCTACAAGTGCAATATGTTGAAATATGCTTAAATTGGCAAAAAAAGCGATTTGCAACAAGAAGAAGACCTTTATTTGTACCCGGAGTTACAAAGTGTAATTACATTCATGAATACAATATAGATTATTAGATAAATAGAAAATAAAATTACAGTTTACTCTCTGCAAATATTGAGAATTGGGTACTAGCTACCTACAATAACCATAAGGGCTAAAATCTAGGCAGCCAACACTCGGGTGGTTAACTCTCCGAGATAAAAACTTTTGCAAATTTTGAGTTCTACAAGTGCAATATGCTGAAATAAGCTTAAATTGGCAAGAAAAGCGATTTGCAAGACTCGGGTGCTCAACTCGGAGAGATATGAAAGTTTGAAATTTTTTCCTGCTTTACTCGCAGACATATGAACTTTGCTAAATTTTTTGTTCAATAAGTGCACTATGCTGAAATATGCTTAAATATTCTAGAAAAGCGATTTGCAACACTCGGGTGCTTAACTCGCCGAGATAAGAACTTTTGCAAATTTTGGATTCTACAAGTGCAATATGCCGAAATATGCTTAAATTGGCTAGGAGAGCGATTTGCAAGACTTGGGTGCTCAACTCGGTGAGATATGAAAGTTTGAAATTTTTGCGTTTAACTCGTCGAGATATGAACCCTCGAAATTTTTTGTTCTATAATTGCAATATGCTGAAATATGCTCAAATTGGCTAGAAAAGCGAATTGAAACACATGGGTGCTTAACTCGCCGAGATATGAACTTTTGCAAATTTTGGGTTCTACAAGTGAATTAGTACGAAATATGCTTAAATTGGCTACAAAAACGATTTGCAAGACTCGGGTGTTAGAGTCGGCCAGCTATGAATGTTTGAAAGTTTCGCGTGCTTAACTCGCCGAGATATGATCTTTCGCAAAGTTTTGGTTCTATAAGTGTAATATGCTGAAATATGCTTAAATTGGCTAGAAAAGCCGTTTGCAACACTCGGGTGGTTAACTTGCCGAGATAAGAACTTTTGCAAATTTTGGGTTCTCCAAGTGCAATATGCCGAAATATGCTTAAGTTGGCAAGGAAAGCGATTTGCAAGACTCGGGTGCTCAAATCGGCGAGATATGAAAGTTTGAAATTTTTGTTTGCTTAACTCGCCGAGATGTGAACTCTAGTAAATTTTTGGTTCTTCAAGTGTAATATGCTGAAATATGCTTAAATTGGTTAGAAAAGCCGTTTGCAACACTCGGGTGCTTAACACACCAAGATATGAACTTTTGCAAATTTTGGGATCTATAAGTGGATATGCCAAAACATGCTTAAATTGGCTAGAAAAGTGATTTGCAAGACTCGGGTGCTCAACTCGGCGAGATATGAAATTTTGAAATTTTTGGGTGCTTAACTCGCCGAGATGTGAACTCTTGCAAATTTTGCGTTCTACAAGTGCAATATGCTGAAATATGCAAAAGGGCAAGAAAAACGATTTGCAACACTCGGGTGGTTAACTCGCCGAGATAACAACTTTTGCAAATTTTGAGTTCCACAAGTGCAATATGCAGAAATATGCTTAAATTGGCAAGAAAAGCGATTTGCAAGACTCGGATGCTCAACTCGGCCAGATATGAAAGTTTGAAATTTTTGCGTGATTTACTCGCCGACATATGAACTTATGCAAATTTTTTGTTCAATATGTGCACTATGCTGAAATATGCTTAAATATGCTAGAAAAGCGATTTGCAACACTCGGGTGCTTAACTCGCCGAGAGAAGAACTTTTGCAAATTTTGCGTTCTACAAGTGCAATATGTCGAAATATGAATAAATTGGCCAGAAAAGCGATTTGAACGCTCGGGTGCTTAACACGCCGAGATTTGAATATTTGCAAATTTTGGGTTCTACAAGTGCAATATGCCGAAGTATGGTTAAAATGGCTAGAAAAGTGATTTGCAAGACTCGGGTGCTCAACTCGGCCAGATATGAAAGTTTAAAATTTTTGCGTGATTTACTCGCCGACATATGAACTTATGCAAATTTTTTGTTCAATATGTGCACTATGCTGAAAGATGCTTAAATATTCTAGAAAAGCGATTTGCAACACTCGGGTGGTTATCTCGCCGAGATAACAACTTTTGCAAATTTTGGGTTCTACAAGTGCAATATGCGGAAATATGCTTAGATTGTCAAGAAAACGATTTGCAAGACTCGGGTGCTCAACTCGGCGAGATATGAAAGTTTGAAATTTTTGGGTGCTTAACTCGCCGAGATGTGAACTTTTGCAAATTTAAGGTTCCACAAGTGCAATATAATGAAATATGCTTAAATTGGCAAGAAAAGCCATTTGCAACACTCGGGTGCTTAACTCTCCGAGATATGAACTTTTGAAAATTTTGGGTTCTACAAGTGTAATATGCTGAAATATGCTTAAATTGTCTAGAAAAACGATTTGCAACACTAGGGTGTTTAACTCGGCGAGACATGAAAGTTTGAAATTTTTGGATGCTTAACTCGCTTAGATATGAAATTTTGTAAAATTTTGGTTTTATAAGTGGAATATGCTGAAATATGGTTAAATTGGCTATAAAAGCGATTTGCAACACTCGGGTGTTTAACTCGCCGAGATATGAACTTTTGCAGATTTTGGGTTCTACATGTACCATAAGGTGAAATACGGTTAAATTGGCTAGAAAAGCGATTTTCAGGACTCGGGTGCTCAACTCGGCGAGATATGAAAGTTTGAAGTTTTTGGGTGCTTTACTCGCCGAGATGTGAACTCTTGCAAATTTTGGGTTCTACAAGTGCAATATGCTGAAATATGTTTAAATTGGATAGAAGAGCGATTTGTAACTGTCGGGTTCTTAATTCCCCCAGATATGAACTTTTGCAAATTTTGGGATCTACAAGTGCAATATGCTGAAATATGCTTAAATTGGCTAGAAAAGGGATTTGCAAGACTCAGGTGCTCAACTCGGCGAGATATGAAAGTTTTAAATTTTTTGGTGCTCAACTTGCCGATTTGTGAACTCTTGCAAATTTTGGGCTCTACAAGTGCAATATGCTGAAATATGCTTAAATTTGCTAGAAAAGCGATTTGTAATGATCGGGTGCTTTATTCTCCCTGGAGTGAACTTTTGCAAATTTTGGAATCTACAGCTGCAATATGACCAAATATGCTAAAAATGGCTAGAAAAGGTATTTGCAAGACTCGGGTGCTCAATTTGGCGAGATATGAAAGTTTGAAATTTATGGGTGCTTAACTCGCCGAGATGTGAACTCTTGCAAATTTTAGGTTCTACAAGTGCAATATGCTGAAATATGCTTAAATATGCTAGAAAAGCGATTTGCAACACTCGGTCGCTCAATACGACGAGATATGAAAGTTTGAAATTTTTGGATGCTTAACTCTCCTAGATATGAAATTTCGTAAATTTTTTGTTCTATAAGTGCAATCTGCTGAAATATGCTTAAATTGGCTAGAAAAGCGATTTGCAACACTCGGTCGCTCAATACGACGAGATATGAAAGTTTGAAATTTTTGGATGCTTAACTCTCCTAGATATGAAATTTCGTAAATTTTTTGTTCTATAAGTGCAATCTGCTGAAATATGCTTAAATTGGCTAGAAAAGCGATTTGCAACACTCGGTCGCTCAATTCGACGAGATATGAAAGTTTGAAATTTTTGGATGCTTAACTCTCCTAGATATGAAATTTCGTAAATTTTTTGTTATATAAGTGCAATATGCTGAAATATGCTTAAATTGGCTAGAAAAGCCATTTGCAACACTCGGGCGCTTAACTCGCCGAGATATGAACTTGTGCAAATTTTGGGTTCTACTGGTGCAATATGCTAAAACATGCTTAAATTGGCTAAAGAGCGTTTTGCAACACTCGGGTGCTTAAATCACCGAATTATGAACTTTCGCAAATTCTCCGTTCTAGATATGCAATATGCCGAAATATGCTTAAATTGGTTAGAAAAGCGATTTGCAACACTCGGGTGTTTAACTCGCCAAGATATGAAGTTTTGCAAAATTTGTATTTTACAAGTGCAATATGTTGAATTATGCCTTAATTGGTAAGAAAAAGATTTGCATGGGTCTTTATAAAGTTGAAAATTGGGCCATTTTTGGCATTCTAGCAAAGGGGGGACCCCATGAAAAAATTCTTGAAAACCGAAAACTTTAGAATTGGCTGAAAGTGATATATACGGTGTAAAATCGGCTGCTGATCACGATTCATCAAACCACACCCTGCTACGATAAGTATTTGTCGAGTTAGAAGCAATTCTTTTTGCCACAAATTCTTGCCAAAAAGCCGCCAAAAACCTCTCCTTTGTACACTTTTTGAAAAACTTATGCGAGCCAACAGCGACTGCGACCAACTTTAAATTGGCTTGAAACGAAGCTGCTAACCAAGAAGTTTAAGCACATGTCTTTATCTCCAAAAAGTACGCTGCCGACGCAGGGTAGCATCGGTTTTTATAACTGAAAAACGGCCATTTTTGGAATTTTAGCAAAAAGGGGACCCCACGAAAATATTCTTGAAAACCGAAAACTTTGGAATTCGCTGAAAGTGACATATATGGTGTAAAATAGGTTGCTGATCAAGATTCTGCAAACCACACCTGGCTACAATAAGTATTTGTCGAGTTAGAAGTATTTCTTTCTGCCACAAATTCTTGCGAAAAAGTCTCCAAAACCTGTCATTTGTGCACTTTTTGAAAAATCGATGTGAACCAACAGCGACTGCGACGTTTTTGAAATTAACTTGAAACAAAGCTCCTAACCAAGCAGTTTTAACACATGTCTTTATCTCCAAAATGTACGCTGCCTACGCCAAGTAGCATCGGTTTTTATAAGGTTGAAAAAACGGCCATTTTTGGCATCTTCAGCAAAGGGGGGACACCATCAAAAAATTCTGGAAAACCGAGAACTTTAGAATTGGCTAAAAGTGACATATACGGTGTAAGAGCGGCTTCTGATTATGATTCTGCAAACCACACTTGGCTACGATAGGTATTTGTTGAGTTAGATGCATTTCTTTCTGCAACAAATTCTTGCCAAAAACCCTCCAAAAACCTGTCATTTGTGCACTTTATGAAAAACCGATTCGAGCCAACAACGAGTGCGACCAACTTTAATTTGACTTGAAACGAAATTCTAACCAAGCAGTTTACGCACATGTGTTTATTTCCAAAAAGTACGCTGCCGACGCCAAGTAGCATCGATTTTTATAAAGCTGAAAAACGGCCATTTTTGGCTTTTTAGCAAAGGGAAAACCCCAAGAAAAATTTCTTGAAAACCAAAAACTTTAGAATTGGCTGAAAGTGACATATACGGTGTAAGAGCGGCTTCTGATTATGATTCTGCAAACCACACTTGGCTACGATAAGTATTTGTTGAGTTAGAAGCATTTGTTTCTGCCACAAATTCTTACCAAAAAGCCTCCAAAAACCTGTCATTTGTGCACTTTATGAAAAACCGATGCGAGCCAACAACGAATGCGACCAACTTGAATTTTGCTTGAAACGAAGCTCCTGATCAAGCAGTTTAAGCAGATGTGTTTATCTCCAAAAAGTACGTTGCCTACGCCAAGTAGCATCGGTTTTTATAAAACTGAAAAAGCGGCCATTTTGGGCATTTTAGCAAAGGGGGTCCCTATGAAAAAATTCTTGAAAACCGAAAACTTTAAAATTGGCTGAAAGTAATATAGATGGTGTAAAAGCCGCTGCTCATCACGATTCTGCAAACCACACTTAGCTACGATAAGTATTTGTTGAGTTAGAAGCATTTCTTTCTGCAACAAATTCTTGCCAAAAAGCCCACAAAAAGCAGTCATTTGTGCACTTTTTGAAAAACCGATGCGAGCCAACAGCGACTGCGACGTCCTGGAAATTGGCTTGAAACGAAGCTACTAACCAAGCACTTTAAGCACATGTGTTCATCTCCAAAACGTTCGCTAACTACGCCAAGTAGCATCGTTTTTTATAAAGCTGAAAAAGCGGCAATTTTGTGCATTTTAAGAAAGGGGGGACCCAATGAAAAAATTCTTGAAAACTGAAAACTTTGGAATTGGCTGATAGTAACATATACGGTGTAAAAGGGGCTGCTGATTATGATTCTGCAAACCACACTTGACTACGATAAGTATTTGTGGAGTTAGAAGCAGTTCTTTCTGCCACAAATTCTTGTCAAAAACTCTCCAAAAACCTTTTATTTGTGCACTTTTTGAAAAACCGATGCGAGCCAACAGCGACTGCGACGTCCTTATAATTGGCTTGAAACGAAACTCCTAACCAAGCAGTTTAAGCACATGTCTTTATCTCCAAAAAGTACGCTAACTACGCCAAGTAGCATTGGTTTTTATAATGCTGAAAAAACGGCTATTATTGAATTTTAGCAAAGGGGGGACCCTATGAAAAAATTCTTGAAAACCGAAAACTTTAGAATTGGCTGAAAGTGACATATATGATGTAAAATCGGCTGCTGATCACGATTCTGCAAACCACACTTGGCTACGATAAGGATTTGTGGATTAGAAGCATTTTTTTCTGCCACAAATTCTTGCCAAAAAGCCTCCAAAAACCTGTCATTTGTGCACTTTTTGAAAAACCGATGCGAGCCAACAGCGACTGCGACGTCCTTGATATTGACTTGAGAAGAAGCTGCTAACCAAGCAGTTTAAGCACTTGTGTTTATCTCCAATAAGTACGCTGCCTACGCCAAGTAGCATCGGTTTTTATAAAGTTGAAAAAACGGCCATTTTTGGCATTTTCAGCAAAGGGGGGACACCATGAAAAAATTCTTGAAAACCGAAAACTTTAGAATTGGCTGAAAGTGACATATACGGTGTAAAAGTGGCTGTTGACTATGATTCTGGAAACCACGCTGGTCTACGATAAGTATTTCTCGAGTTAGAAGCATTTCTTTCTGCCACAAATTCTTGCCAAAAAAAGGCTCCAAAAACCTGTCGTTTGTGCACTTTTTGAAAAACCGATGCAAGCCAAAAACGACTGTGACCAACTTGAAATCGGCTTGAAACGAAGCTCCTAACCAAGCAGTTTAAGCACATGTGATTATCTCCAAAAAGTACGCTGCCGATGCCAAGTAGCATCGGTTTTTATAAAGCTGAAAAAGCGACCATTTTGAGCATTTTAGCAAAGGGGAAACCCCAAGAAAAATTTCTTGAAAACCCAAAAATTTAGAATTGGCTGAAAGTGACATATATGGTGTGAAAGCCGCTGGTGATCACGATTCTGAGAACCACACTTGGCTACGACAAATATTTGTGGAGTTAGAAACATTTCGTTCTGCAACAAATTCTTGCCAAAAAGCCTCCAAAAACCAGTCATTTGTGCACTTTTTGAAAAACCGACGTGAGCCAACAGCGACTGCGACGTACTTGAAATTGGCTTGAAACAAAGCTCCTAACCCAGCAGTTTATGCACATGTGTTTATCTCCAAAATGTACGCTGCCTACGCCAAGAAGTATCGGTTTTTATAATGCTGAAAAAACGGCCATTTTGGGCATTTTAGCAAATGGGGGACCAGATGAAAAAATTCTTGAAAACCCAAAACTTAAGAATTATCTGAAAGTGACATATATGGTGTAAAATCGGCTGCTGATCACGATTCTGCAAACCACACTTGGCTACGATAAGGATTTGTGGATTAGAAGCATTTTTTTCTGCCACAAATTCTTGCCAAAAAGTCTCCAAAAACCAGTCATTTGTGCACTTTTTGAAAAAGCGATGCGAGCCAACAACGACTGTGACGTCCTTATAATTGGCTTGAAACGAAGCTGCTAACCAAGCAGTTTAAGCACATGTCTTTATCTCCAAAAAGTACGCTAACTACGCCAAGTAGCATCGGTTTTTTTAAAGCCGAAAAGCGGCCATTTTGGGCATTTTAGGAAAGGGGGTCCCAATGAAAAAATCAATGAAAACCGAAAACTTTAGAATTTGCTGAAAGTGACATATATGGTGTAAAAGTCGCTGCTGATCACGATTCTGCAAATCACACTTGGCTACGATAAGTATTTGTCGAGTTAGAAGCATTTGTTTCTCCCACAAATTCTTGCCAAAAAGCCTCCAAAAACCTGTCATTTGTGCAATTTTTGAAAAACCGATGCGAGCCAACAGCGACTGCGACGTCTTTGAAATTGGCTTGAAACGAAGCTCCTAATCAAGCAGTTTAAGCAGATGTGTTTATCTCCAAATGTACGCTGCCGACCCCAAGTAGCATTCGGTTTTTATAAACCTGAAAAACGGCCATTTTTGGCATTTTAGCAAAGGGGAAACACCAAGAAAATTTTTTGAAAACCGAAAACTTTAGAATTGGCTGAAAGTGACATATATGGTGTAAACTCGGCTACTGATCACGATTCTGCAAACCACACTGGCTACGATAAGTATTTGTTGAGTTAGAAGCATTTCTTTCTGCCTCAAAAAGTTTGTCAGAAGGCCTTCAAAAACCAGTCATTTGTGCACTTTTTGAAAAACCGATGCGAGCCAACAGTGACTGCGACGTCCTTAAAATTGGCTTAAACGAAGCTCCTAACCAAGCAGGTTAAGCAGATGTGTTTATCTCCAAAAAGTACGCTGCCTGCGCCAAGTAGCATCGTTTTTTATAATGCTGAAAAAACGGCTATTATTGGCATTTTAGCAAAGGGGGGACCCTATGAAAAAATTCTTGAAAACCCAAAAATTTAGAATTGGCTGAAAGTGACATATATGGTGTGAAAGCCGCTGGTGATCACAATTTTTAGAACCACACTTGGCTACGACAAATATTTGTGGAGTTAGAAACATTTTGTTCTGCCACAAATTCTTGCCAAAAAGCCTCCAAAAACCAGTCATTTGTGCACTTTTTGAAAAACCGACGTGAGCCAACAGCGACTGCGACGTACTTGAAATTGGCTTGAAACAAAGCTCCTAACCCAGCAGTTTATGCACATGTGTTTATCTCCAAAATGTACGCTGCCTACGCCAAGTAGCATCGGTTTTTATAAAGCTAAAAAAACGGCCATTTTTGGCATTTTAGCAAATGGGGGACCAGATGAAAAAATTCTTGAAAACCGAAAATTTAAGAATTATCTGAAAGTGACATATATGGTGTAAAATTGACTGCTGATCACGATTCTGCAAACCACACTTGGCTAGGATAAGTATTTGTCGAGTTAGAAGCGTTTCTTTCTGCCACAAATTCTTGCCAAAAAGTCTCCAAAAACCAGTCATTTGTGCACTTTTTGAAAAAGCGATGCGAGCCAACAGCGACTGCGACGTCCTTTAAATTGTCTTGAAACAGAGCTCCTAATCAAGCAGTTTAAGCAGATGTGTTTATCTCCAAAAAGTACGCTGCCTACGCCAAGTAGCATCGGTTTTTATAAAGCTGAAACGGCCATTTTTAGCATTTTAGTAAAGGGTGGAATATGCTTAAATTGGCTAGAAAAGCGATTTGCAACACACTCGGGCGCTCAACTCGGCGAGAAATGAAACTGGTTTGAACTTTTTGGTGCTTAACTCGACGAGATATGAACTGTCGCAAATTTTGGGTTCTAGAGCTGCAATATGCTTAAACATGATTAAATTGGCTAGAAATGTGATTTGCAACACTAGGGTGCTCAACTCGGCGACATATGAAAGTTTGAGTTTTTTTGGAGCTTAACTCGCCGAGACATGAGCTGTTGAAAATTTTGTGTCCTAAAACTGCAATATGCTGAAATAGGCTTAAATTGGCAAGAAAAAGGATTTACAGCACTCGGGAACTCAACTCGGCGAGATATGAAAGTTTTAACCTTTTAGGTGCCTAACTCGCCCAGATATATACTTTTTCTACATGTGCAATATGCTGAAAAATGCTTAAATTGCTTAGAAGAGTGATTTTCAACACTTGGGCGCTCAACTCAGCGAAATATGAAAATGTGAAATTTTTTGGTGCTTAACTCACCGAGATATGAAATTTGGCAAATTTTTAGTTGAAGAAGTGCCATATGCTGAAATATGCTTAAATAGGCTAGAAAAGGGATTTGCAACACTCGTGTGCTCAACTCGGCGAGATATCAAAGTTTGAAATTTTTTGGTGCTTAACTCTCCGAAATATGAACTTTCGCAAATTTTGGGTTCTACAGGCGCAATATTCTGAAATGTGCTTAAATTGGCTAGAAAAGTGATTTGTAACATATGGGTTCTCAACTCAGCGAGATATGAAAGTTTGAAATAATCGAGTGCTTAACTCACCGAGATATGAACTGTTAAAAATTTTGGGTCCTAAAACTGCAATATGTTGAAATGGGCTTAAATTGGCTAGAAAAGGGAATTGCAAAACTCGGGCCCTCAACTCGGCAAGATATGAAAGCTTGAAATTGTTGGGTCATACATCTCCAATATGCTGAAATATGCTTAAATTGGCTAGATAGTGATTTGCAACACTCGGGAGCTCAACTCAGCGAGATATGAAAATTTGAATTTTTTTGGTGCTTTAATCGCCAAGATATGAACTTTTACAAATTCTGAGGTCTACAAGTGCAATATGCTGAAATATGCTGAAACTGGCTAGAACAGCGATTTGCAACACTCGGGCACTCAACTTGGCGTGATATGAAAGTTTGAACCTTTTGGGTGCTTAACTCGCCGAGATATATACTTTTGCATATTTTGGGTTCTACATGTGCAATATGCTGAAATGTGCTTAAATTGGCTAGAAAAGGAATTTGCAACACTTGGGTGCTCAACTCGGCGAGATATGAAAGATTGAAATTTTTTGGGCTTAACTCGCCGAGAACTGAACTTCCGCTAATTTTGGGTCCTACAACTGCAATATGCTTAAATATGCTTAAATTGGCGAGTAAAGCGATTTGCAACACTCCGGTGCTCAACTCGGCGAGATATGAAAGTTTGAAATTTTTGAGTACTAAACTAGCCAAAATATGAACTTTCGCAACTTTTTAGTACTACAACTCCAATATCCTGAAATATTCTTAAATTGGCAAAAAAAGCGATTTGAAACGATCTGGCGCTCAAGTCTGCGAGATATGAAAGTTTGAAACTTATGGGTACTACAACTGAAACATCCTGAAATATTCTTAAATTGGCTAGAAAAGGGATTTGCAACATTCGGGTGCTCAACTCGGCGAGATATGAAAGTTTGAAATTTTTGGATGCTTAACTCGCCGAGATATGAACTTTCGCAGATTTTGGGTCCTTTAACTGCATCATGCCGAAATATGCATAAATTGACAGGAAAAGTGATTTTCAACACTAGGGTGCTAATCTCTGCGAGATATGAACTTTCGCAAAATTTTGGGTACTAGAACTGCAATATGCTGAAAAATGCTTAATTTGGCTAGAAAAGCGATTCGGAACACTCGGGCGCTCAACTTGGCAAGATATGAGATTATGAAATTTGTGGGTCCTACAAGTGCAATATTCTCAAATATGCTTTAATTGGTTAGAAAAGCGATTTGCAACACTCGGGTGCTAAACTCGGTGAGATATGAAAGTTTGAAATTTTTGGGTGCTTAGCTCGCCGAGATATGAACTTTCGCAATAATTGGGTCCTACAACTGCAATATGCTGAAATATTCTTAAATTGGCTAGACGAGCGATTTGCAACACTCGGGCGCTCAACTCGGCGAAATATGAAAGTTAGAAATTTTTGGATACTTAACTCGCCGAGATATGAACTTTCGCAAATTTTGGGTTCTACAAGTACATTATGGTGAAATATGCTTAAATTGGGTAGAAAAGCGAGTTACAACATTCGGGCGCTCAACTCGGCAAAATATGAAAGTTTGAAATATTTTGGTCCTACAACTGAAATATGCTGAAATATGCTGAAATTGGCTAGAAAAGCAATTTGCACCAATTGGGTGCTAAACTTGGAAAGATATGAAAAACGAAAATTTTTGAGTGCTTATCTCCCCAAGATATGAACTTTCGCAAAATTTGAGTCCTACAACTAAAAAATGCTGAAATATGCAAAAATTGGCTAGAAAAGCGATTTGCAACACTCGGGTGCTAAACTCGGTGAGATATTAAAGTTTGAAATTTTTGGGTACTTAACTCGCCGAGATATGAACTTTTGTAGATTTTTGGTCCTAAAACTGCAATATGCTGAGATATGCTTAAATTGACTAGAAAAGATATTTGCAACACTTGGGTACTCATCCCTGCGAGATATGAAAGATGGACATTTCTGAGTGTTTAATACGCCGAGATATGATCTTTCGCAAATTTTGGGTCCTACACGTGCAATATGCTGAAATATGCCTAAATTGGCTAGAAAAGCGATTTGCAACACTCGGGCACTCAACTAGGCGAAAAATGAAAGTTTGAAATTTTTGTGTCCTACAACTGAAATATGCTGATATATGCTTAAATTGGCTAGTAAACAGATTTGCAACACTAGGGTGCTCATCTCGGCGAGATATTAAGGATTTAAATTCTTGGGTGCTTCATTCGCCGAGGTATGAACTTTCGCAAATTTCACGTCCTACAACTGCAATATGCTGAATTATGCTTAAATTGGCTAGAAAAGCGATTTGGAATACTCGGGCGCTAAACTGGGAGAAATTTTTGGGTGCTTTATCTCGCAGAGATATGAACTTTTGCAAACTTTGGGTTCTACAAGTACAATTTGCTGAAGTATGCTTAAATTGGCTAGAAAAGCAATTTACAACTCTCGTGTGCTCAACTCGGTGAGATATGAAAGTTAAAAATTTTTGGGTGCTTAACTGGCCGAGATATGAACTGTCGCAAATTTTGGGTTCTTCAACTGCAATATGCTGAAATACGCTTAAATTAGCTAGAAAAGCGATTTGCAACACTCGGACGCTCAACTCGGCGAGATAAGAAAGTTTGAAATTTTTGGGTGCTTAACTTGTCAGATATAAACTTTTGCAAATTTTGTGCTCTACAAGTGCAATATGCTGAAATATGCTTAAATTGGCTCGAAAACCTATTTGCAACAGTCGGGCGCTCAACTCGGCACGATAACAAAGTTTGAAATTTTTGGGTCCAACCTCTGAAATATGCAGAAATATGCTTAAATTGGCTAGAAAAGCTATTTGCAACACCTGGGTGCTCAACTAGGCGAGATATAAAAATTTGAAATTTTTGGGTGCTTTACTTGCCGAGATATGAACTTTCGCAAATTTTTGTTTCGTCAAGTGCAATATGCTGAAATACGCTCAAATTGGCTAGAAAAGCGATTTGCAACACTTGGGTGCTCAACTCGGGAGATATGAAAGTTTGATATTTTTTGGTCCTACAACTGCAATATTCTGAAATATGCTTAAATTGATTAGAAAAGAGATTTGCAACACTCTGGTGCTCAACACGGGAGATATGAAAGTTTGACATTTTTGGGTCCTACATCTGCGATATGCTGAAAATGGCTAAAATTGGAAGGAAAAGCGATTTGCAACACTTGGGTGCTCAACTCCGAGAGATATGAAAGTTTGAAATTTTTGGGTGCTTTAATCGTCGAGATATGATCTTTCGCAAATTTTTGTTCCTATAACTGCAATATTCTGAAATATGCTTAAATAGGGTAGAAAAGCAGTTTGCAACAATCGGGTGCTCATCTCGGCGAGATATGAACTTTGGCAACTTTTTGGTCCTAAAACTGCAACATGCTGAAATATGCTTAAATTGGCTAGAAAAGCGATTTGCAACACTCGAAGGCTCAACTCGGCGAGATATAAAAATTTGAAATTTGTTGGTGCTTTACTCGCCGATAGGAACTTTCGCAAATTTTGGTTCCTACAACTGCAACATGCTGAAATATGCCTAAATTGGCAATGAAAAGCGATTCGCAACACTAAGGTGCTCAAGTCGGCGAGATATGAAAGTTTGAAATTTTTGGGTGCTTAACTTGCCAAGATAAGAACTTTCGCAGATTTTGGGTCCTACAACTGCAATATACTGAAATATGGTTAAATTGGCTAGAAAAGCGATTTGCAACACTCGAAGGCT
>JAOBRG010176430.1:0-18007 GCA_027574985.1 Umimayanthus nakama | reverse complement strand
TTTCCCTTTTTTCGTCTTTTTTCTTTTTTTATTTTTTCTTTTTTTCTTTCTTTCTTTCTTTCTTTTTTATCTTTCTTTCTTTCTTTCTTTCCTTTTTTTAAAATTTTTTTCTTTTTCTTGTCCATTCTCTCTTTTCTTTCTTTCTTTCTTTCTTTCTTTCTTTCCTTCTTCCTTCCTTCCTTTCTTTCTTTCTTTCTTTCTTTCTTTTCTTTCTTTTCTTTTCTTTGTTTGTTTGTTTGTGTTTTTTATGTTTGTTTGTTTCTTTTTGCTTTCTTTCTTTTTTAATTTCTTTCCTCTTTTTTTTCTTTCTTTTTTTCTTTCCTTCCTTCTTCTTTTCTTTCTTTCTTTCTCATTTCTTTCTTTCTTTCTTTCAAGATCTATTTTAAGAATTCTTTGTTTCTTCCTTTCTTTTATTCGCTTTTTCTTTCTTTCTTTTTTTAACCAGTTTTTACTTAGTAGTTCTTGTAAACAAAAAAGATTAATGTTTGTTGAAACTGGTCCTCTTGAAAAAGAGATGCTGGTGAGTACCTCACTGCTTTCTGTGTTTCTCCATAAGTGTTTCTATAAAATAAATTAAATAACTATTTTAGAACAACGCTCTGAGTTGCTGAATGGCTTGAATAAATGCACCGTGTTAAAATACCTGGAAAAGTGGATGAAACTTCAAATGGAAACTTAGTAAATTATTTGCCACGTTTTAGGCTGGTACAAATTAAGAGTCAATGAATTTGGAAAATTTTGGATTTCCTTAACTCTCGCTCAGCTTTTTTAATGCATTTGTAATTTAGCAAATACTCCTTTACCTGCGCGCACTGACCAAGTTGGAGATTAGCATTTACACCTGACATGAACTTTCATGAAGAACTGTATACAAGTTGGAAGGTAATAAGTCAGTAATTCTTTTACTTGATAAAACGTTTCAGGGTTTGGTTTTCATTTTGAAATAAATGGTTTACCTATCTTCTTGAAAGGAGCAAACTGGATCCCTGTTGGTAAGTATTCTGTCGAAAACATTAAATTCAATGCTTTGCAATCTCGCCTTGGCCTGGAAGAATTTTGGAGGAGTTTTATAAAGTGTTTTTCTAATTTTATTTTTCATTGTAGTATTTGACTTTGGGTAATAATTGGCAAGTATTCATCAATTTTGATGTGAGTACCTAGTTATGAGATGAAAAATTGTTTTAGTATTTTGCTGACATACAAGTACAAAGAAATTCCAGGAACGTTTTTTTTTTTTGTTCCCCAAAAAAACACACCACTTTAGTTCATTTTCAGACGTGAGGTGAATGCTGTGATCTTTCAGTTCTGCTTCCACAGAAAAAGCTGCATGAGTATTAAAAGTAATTATAATAAAATACGAATAAAAGAAACAGTAAAATACAAAGAATTTCGAAATAGAGTCATCATCCCCTGCTGATGACTCTACGTCAAAAAGCTTTGAACATTAACATTTTAATATTTTTATCAGACGTTATAAAAAGGTAAAGTGGTGCATTTTTATTGCGCCTTTTCCAAATGAAGATGCTCAAAGGCCCCCTTTATACTTTAATTCATATCTTATTTATTAATTGTAGCGACTATTATGATAGTGGTGACAATAATACTTTATAAAAAGTCAAAATTGCACGTTAATACTATCCACTCTTTTCTTATCCGCCAAAACAAAATTTATTCTATTCTGCGTATACTATGCTAACACGAACTGACCCAATCTCTAAGGCAAACCATTGCAAACTAGGGAGGAAGCTTAAACTAGCATAAACACACCTTAAACTGTTTTGCGAAGTCATGTCGTGGAAAATAAAAAAAATATCCGAAAAATATTCAAACAGTTGTCCATGCTCGTACTCACGTGAAACGTAAAACTCAGCTGAAATGTGATGACTGTTGGCTGCCGCCAAGTGGCCTTACAAGCACTCACTTGCACAGCTGAGTCGACACGTGCAGTAGCGTGTAGGCTGTAAGAACTTGTTATTAAGGGAGCAAAGCCAAGGGGACAAAACAGTGACTGGACCAGGCTCAGGTCTCGTAACATTTTTGATGCTGTTCACTAATTTGTTTATATTTGTATAGGAAATCCTACGACTTTTCTCGTTCAATTTAGAATTTATTTGTACTTGTGAGTTTTTTTTTAAAAAGCTCAAGTTGCAATCGCCGGACTAGTTATTCTGATGGGCAAACCATAATAATAATTTACAGCTTTCCACTTCCATTCTATTTTCGAGTGTTTCAAAACTGGAAGTTCATGAAAAATGTCATGAAATAAGTTCAAAATTGTAAACGAGAAAAGTCTGAAAGAAATTTGCACTGTGTTAGATTTTTCAGCACTCAAATAACCTTTTTTGCACTGTATTAAGAAAAAACTGCACTGCTCTTAGACAATCAGAGTGGAGAAATTTTTTCATGTAATAATTAGGTTTTAAACGGCCTGGAACTTTCCATTTGTAGACTCCTTTGAAGACCGGGTGAGTGCTGATGTCTTGAGGAATCTTCTGCAGTCTGTTGCCGATGCCAACATGAACGTGGTGCGGAACTGGGGAGGAGGGATCTACCAACATGATGACTTCTACACTATTGCGGACGAACTGGGGTTAGTTGGAGGTGCAAGCATTAATTTATCTGTACGTTCCGTGTGTGTACGTTGTTATAGGTTGACTGAAACCCGTTGTAGCTTTGGATGAAAACTTACTGGGTTTTGATTGACTAACTGTATGGCAAACATTTTGACACTCTTGAAGAATTCATCAGATTAACATGTTGTTTAGTTTTGCCATCTTTATTAAATAAACTGTTTCTTAGTATGATGCTCTCTTGATTCAAGATTTATTGTTCAAAACCACCTTTGAATTTTTAATTTGTTGTATTTTTAACAACATTTTCATAAACCTCTATTTTTCTTGTTGTAACACTGATTACCTTGTTGCTGTTGTATTTTACTACTTGTTTTCCTAACTGACTTTTGCACGAAATACAGTGTATTGTCTTTTCAATTTTTACAAACGGGACTTGAATTCTGCTCTGGTGATTCGGTTGAGTGCTGTCATTGTTACGTGGTTCGCCTTTCTGTGTACTAGTTACAAGGAATACTGTACATTTTGCTCTTCTTGTTTGTTTTGTTTTGTTTTTGTCACGTCTTGTGTTGTGCTGATGGACCCTACAAATAGTATAATTACACTGTCTTGCCTTGCCACTTAGCTAGATTAGTCCCTAGACTATTTTCTAAGTGGCATGTTCTCACCAATCTCTAGTTCTTGAAATTTTTGTCTCTTATACTGTACTTGTTGTTGTTGTCTATAGAATACTTGTCTGGGAGGAACTCATGTTTGCATGTTCTATGTACCCCGTGGACAAGGAGTTTCTTTCATCTGTAGAAGAAGAAGTCAAGTATCAAGTAAGAGAATGATGAAAAACACTGCTTTTTATCTATTAAGTTGTTTCAACATCTTAGTAGACAAATATTTACAGCAGTGTAGGATTTCACAGTCTATGAGTATCTACAGTAGTTATCGCCACCTTTAGGTGCTTTTATTTTCATAATGTTTGTTTGTTTAAAGATGGTGTTGATTGTTGTTCGTACAGATGGTGATGGTGTTGGTGACGGTGTTGATGCTAGTGATGGCAGATTTGATAGTGATTGTGTTGGTCGTAATGTTGATGATGGTGTTGGTTGTAGTGTTGTTAAAGGTGGTGTTGGCGGTAGTCTTATTGATGGTGTTGGTGGTAAATTTGTTGATACAATGCAACACAATTCAACACAATACAACACAATACCATACTTTATTTAATGTGAATATACATACATCGCTATAGAAGCTACTTTACAGATGTACCACCAAAATCAAAAGTATTACAAAGCTACAATGGACAAATACAATTTAGGAAAATTGCACTAGTGATTATCGAAAATGGCGCGCGCTGATTGGTCGAGAACTTTGTTTTCTCATGCTATAATCACCGCTAGGTGATTATAGCAATTTGTCAAATGGCGGCCAGATTTGTTGATGTTTCGGAGTCATAAATTGAGCAGTTTATTGAAAATGCCATGCCTCAAAAGACAAAAGATACTTCAAAGTATAACTGATGCTGACGAAAAATTGATTTGACACCATTTTGCTCAGTTTTTGAACAAAACGAAAATTTTTGGTTAGGTTGTATAGCAACTTTTACAATCCCTTCAAGGAAGAAAACTAAAGCTTTGGGAAAGCTCTCAAATATTTTAAGTTCTTATTGAAAATTTGGAATAATCTGAAAAAATCTGCTTGAAATAGCACGATATCCGATGTTGACGAAAGTCTGCGCTTGTCAATTTCTGTTAGGCAGGATTCGTAAGCGCTAGGCAGGATTCCGGGCAGGATAAGGCAGGATTGTGCAGGTAGCGCAGGATTTGGGCGGGGTTTGGAAAGAACGGAGAACCCACTACTGCTAGTGCAAACTAAACTTCTATTTAGGCTAATTCAGAACTTTTAGTGAAAAGATTGGCTTCAACAAACTTGAACGATTCTTGTCGTAAACTGGCCACTGCACTTCAAGTAATATATACAATCAAAACAAAACGAAAGACAAGAAAGTTGAATAGCGCATGCAAAACACTCAGTTTCAGCAAAGTTTCTTGATAGAAGGCTAAATAGGACTCTATTAGTATCGTAAATGGGTAAATTCCATGTAAACATAAAAATCCTAAGCTATTTTGTAATTTTAGTAAAAAAAGATTACTTTCAACAATTTTGAACGAAACTAATTTGTCGCTCGATTACTGCTTCATCATGTATTGTGATTCAAAACCAAAATAAGTGACAAGTGAGCTCGACTCCTCGAGCTGTCTGCACGGGAGTTTAACACCCATTTCAAGAAAAATTCCCTGTTAAAAAGGGATTCTCTTAGAATTTGGAACACAGATAAGTTGCATGTATTTGTCAATGATAACTTCTGAATGGATGGAGTAAATCATCTAAATCGGAACGGAATCAAATAATTTTCCCCGCGAGTATTAAAACTCGGAAAATGAATCCACAGTGTGAATTTTTACAAGACTTGGAGGTTTATTGCGCCCACTTCGCGTTTACGTTGCAGAATTAGTGTTGATTGATGGTACTAATGGTAATATTAGTGTAGGTGAAGGCGCGATAGTGTTGGAGATAGTTGTGGTAATGTTTTGGTGGTAATGGTGGTAGTTGTGTTGGTTTTGGCGATGATGACGTTTTTGGTGTTAGTTTTGGCTCTCTCGGTGTCACTAGTGATAGCGATGGTACTGATGACGGTGGTAGTGTTAGTTGGATCGTGGTGGTGGTGTTGTGGTAGTTGAGTTGCTTGCAGCTGCGATGGTGCTTGTTACGGCGGTCGTATTGGATAGCCTTGGTGTTGCGACGGTGTTGGTATTAGTTAAGGTACTCAGGTATTGAAGGTATTAGTATTTTTAATACGCGAAGCTTCAGTTGGTGTACAGTACGGTGAAGGTGCTGGTTGGCGTTGGTATTTGTGATAGTATAGGTGGTAGCAAACTTTGCTTGTTCAACTTGCTGTGACGCTAGGCTTGTGATAGGCTCCGTCGCTCTTACATAGCGATAACAGATGTATATTTCATGCTACAGGTACGCCGTCTGCACAACCATCCGTCAGTGTTCGTGTGGGGAGGGAATAATGAGAATGAAGTTGCACTGGCACAAAACTGGTGAGTGTATATTGTGGTACTACACACGTGATAGCGACACAGGGAAGCTGTTTCGCCACACATACACCTTATTCATAAAAGGTTGTCTTCTGAATTGTTGCAATGTGCATTGAGGGTTGTTCCATTCCCAGACCGCAAAGCACCACGGATTTAACAAATTTTAACATAGCACTGTAGTTGCTTATTATGAAACAGCGAAGTTCGACCTGTATTAGCCATGGTATCGAAATGAACCATAAAGTATTGCGTCTTGGCATGCACTGCACATTGATCAATTTAAACATTCATTACATCCATAGTGCATTGCGGTCTGTTAATTTTTAGTAGCCATCATGTTTGCATGTATATCTACTAATAATAACTAAAAGTACTAAAGGGAGCCATCTCGTATAAGCCTTGCGGTTTCCATGGTCTCCCTCGCTACTTTTATATTTTGTATTTAATCATCAATGTACTAATTATTTGGCTAAATAAATAAACTGAAACTGAAACTGAATGTAATTGCGAAGGTAATAAAAAAAGTATGAACGTATTGGCAGTTAAAGCCTTTCTGAATACAATGTATATATAGATCTCTATAAGTTCGCTATATTACAGCCTGCTTCACACTAGTAGCGGAAACGGAAGCGAAGGAATACGAGTCCATGTAAGAACTATGAAATGCTCACGCAGACAGAAGTGGAGAAAAAGAGTCAATTTCACTATAGTAAAACGTAAACGGAGGGATTAGAATGGCTTTCCCAGTCTCATCCGACTGCATTTAACAGTTCATAAGGACTGAGAACTAGAAGTAAACTGCTAGTGTTAGTCATTCTAGTTTCTGTTGCTTATAGGTGAGGCAGAAGAGTTCTAGATTCCATCTCTGTGGATCTGAAACTCCACTCTAGCTTCTCCTCCGGATTCCTCGACGTATTTTGTTTTATTTTTGCTTAGGTACAAGACCGATCCGCAAAAGAAGCTGTACGTTGGTGACTATGTGAAGGTTAGCGCTTGTAAATATTCTGAGACACAGTGTGTACTTCTAGATTTACCTTTTCTTTATAACTAGGGATTGCTTTGATCAAGAATAAGTCATGAAATTGAGAACTGATTTGCAGAAAAAAAGGATGTTTTAAGTAAGAGTTATTTTATTGTTACAGCAACAACCACAATTTCACCGAACGACTGGACGACATTTTTACAGTGTTTACCTGACCCTCTAAGAAAGTTATCGGGTGGCAAACCATTTGATTTGGAATAAAATGTGTTTTGAAAACTAATGTTTGAAAAGAATGACAGAACAGTGTTATATGAGGGAGTTTTTAGGAAGTGTCGGACGACCATAGATCCAGGACAAGTGGTGCTGTTCTTTAATTGTGTCATTGTGTATGTCTGTGTTCTCACGACTTTCAATATCTTGGTAGATATTGAGTTTGTAGAAAAATTCTAAACCTGGATGTGATTATTAATTGGTCGAGGTCCTAGGAAAATCTTGGACTTGGTTGCCAATTTCACCACCGAATTGTAACTGTTAAAAGTTTTAAAAAGTTTAAAATACTTTTGTCAGAACTTCAGGTTTTATTTACCGCTGAAGGTCCTAACTTCTACATGTACTCGAAATGGACTTGAAACATCCTTCAATTCCTTAATGAGTTAAGGGTCAGAACCCTATCAGTAATTTGGTTGGCGTAACATATATTGTGGTCGACTGGTAAACATGACAAAAGGGGAAGAATCCTTATTTTGGAGAGATATTTTAACAGCCTTGAACGAATTAATTTGTCGCTCTATCACCGCTTCATCAAGTACTCAAAATCAAAACAGCTGACAAGTGAGCTCGACTCCTCGAGCTGTCTGCATTTAACACTCATTTCAAGCAAAAATTGCCTCGATCATAAAGGGATTCTACTAGAATTTTGAATAAAAATAAATTACATGTATTTTTTTAGCGATAACTTCTGAATGGATGGAGCAAATTATTTAGAACAGAACGGAATCAAGTAAATTTTCCCTTGAGTATCAAAACTCGGAAATTTATTCACATGTTAATTTTTATATTAAAACATTGCAGTTTATTTGTGTTTTTCTAAATTATGTTTTAGTTGTACATTGACACGATCAGGAAGATTTTTGAAGAGGAGGAATCTAGCCGTCCATTCATCCCCTCCTCACCTTCAAATGGAATAGAGACAGAAAAGGAAGGCTGGGTTGCTAAGAATCCCGGAAATCCTCTCTATGGTGATGGTGAGCAACAGCTTGCAAAATATTTTCAGGGAAATTAAGATATTGTTTGTTCTAATGTATTTATGCCAATTCCATAACACGTATCATCGTTATCATTGTAACACTCGATTATTATTGTCTTTAATATTACTTACACTTTCTTTATCGTTATCATTACGTGCATTTGTTCTTTATCGTAGTGTTGCTAATGTTGTTTTTACCATTTCTGAAATATTCCCTCAATAACAGTATTATTGTTCTAATATTATATTACGGCACACTTTATGTGTCTTTTTCACGTCTATTGATGTCTTTTCTTCACAAATTTTATTTGTTCCTAACGACGTCATTATTTCGCCGTGAACATGAACACGATATAAAAAGAACTTGACATCGCTAGTCCTTGAGCCCAAATTGCATCATGCATAACACTTTTATTCAATCCTTCCCACACAGTACATTTCTACAATTACACCATGGACTGTTGGAACGTTAGTGGGTATCCAAAGCCAAGATTTGCCTCAGAGTATGGTTTCCAGTCTTACCCGTCTTTTGAAACCTTGTCAAAGGTGTCAATAGCAGAAGACTGGAACTATTCAAGCAAGTTCATGGATCACCGCCAACACCATGGAAACGGTAAATGGTCTGCTTATATAAAAGATCATTGTATCCACGAGTCTTACATGTTTGTGGGTATCCGATGCGTATTAACGAAGTTACGTACGGGAAACTGAAAACACCGCTCAAGATATTAACGAAGTTACGTACGGAAAACTGAAAACACCGCTCAAGATGAGCCGTAACCTTAAAGCAATGAGTTTCATTCATAAATTAGATCGATTTGCGGTTGATATCCGCTTTCCTTTGTCGGTAGGAAGGACCGTTTACTTATAACTGGTGGAAAGGCTTTTGATATATGGCACAGAGGTGTGGTCCAACCACTGTAAAAAACAGTTGAAGTTGTCCAAAGAGGGGCTACTCTTTGGATAATAAGAAAAAGACGCAATGAAATATCTTACTATGATTAACATTCCCTTCTGTTCTATGAAAGAGAAGTTCAGAACCTGTTCTTTTTACTACAACTGCACAAAAACTCTAGTAGACATTGACATTAGTAGCTTTTTACCCACAGTGCATAGCGGACGCAACAGGGCTCTTCCTCCTTTCTCAAGACTCCCTTCTGCAGCACAACAACCTTCAAGTCTTCTTATTTTAAACGCATCGTTAAACCTTGGAAATGCATTCGCAAGCTATTTCTGCCTTCGGCTTTCCTGACCCTCCCGAATTTTTTTACCGGACAATTTAATACTTTCAGCTTTCATTTAACACTGTTAAACCTAGCTGATTGTCCTTGTACTAACTTTCTATGTAAATCCTGCCCCTGCTACGCTTAATGTCTTTCTTGTAAATATTAGCATCATTTTAAGTTTAATCATTTTTTGCCATTCCAATAGACACCTAGAATTGGACTCAAACTCGCTTGTGTCCAACCTTTCGGGTAGTAAGGCTGACACCTTTTACAGTTAACCTTCGTTAGCATGACTTGGCAATGCACGTGTGACCATACAACCTTAACGCTTATAAATGACTTCTAACTTTATTAATAGTGTCGCTGTTATCATTAAGATGTCCAATCTTGAATGTTGCAGGTAACCAGGAGCTTCTTCAGGAAATCCAGTCACATTTCAAGCTTCCTTCATCGGAGAATCTTCTCAAGCGATATCAAGACACTTTGTTTTTGACACAGGTTTGCACTTTGAGAACATTTTGATTTTTCTGGGACAGCTAAAATCTTATTTGAAAAAAAAAGAGCAGATTTGTGTTTCTGTTATACAGTTATTCTTTTAAGCTTAGTTTCAATATCGCTCACAATCGCCGGATCGCTGAAAGTATTGCCAGCGATCGTCGGCTATGTTATGGAAACACTTTTTCAGCGATCGTCGGCGATCGTGAGCGATGCTACGCTTCAGTGATTCCAGCGCTCCGGCGGTCATGAGCGATTATATGGAAACCAGGCTTAACACTTCAATCAAATTTTATTTCAGGTGATGCAAGCTTTGTGTATGAAAGTAGAAACGGAACATTATCGAAGGCTAGAGAGCGAACTCATTCAGGTGAGGTTTTGTTGTAGAACCTTTCTCCTCCTCCAATAACGTAATCATAAGCTTACAGCACTTCATTTTTAAGCAAAGAAGTTCTTGGCAGTCGAGGCTGTTTCAAACAAGTAGACGAGGCAATTTTTGCTCTCCTAAGCGGTCGATACGTATACCATTTGCAAGTGTCAAAGCCTTTTGGAACAGTCCATTGTCGTTTTCACAAAGAAGACAAAGTCTTGATCGCGGAAATACTTATACTAACCCTGACTCGTTCTAAAGGCCCATACAAACGGGCGCAACAAGTCACAACTTTGCTGCATGTTGTTGGGGGTTTTTAGCCAACAATGTTTCGTTTCTTTGCATGGGCCTAGAACTTTGACCAGTTTCAAACTATAGGCAACAAGTGCCAACGAGTGCCAACATTGTTGTGGTTCCATGCAAACGGACGCGACATGCTGGGCCCAACATTGTTGTGTGTTGGTGGCCAACTAGGTTGCTTCCGTTTGCATGGGATTTAACCCTAACTACTATTTAACTCTAAAATAGAAACTAAATAGAAAAAATAAAAAAATCAATTAAAATATAAATGATAAAAGAATTACCGTGGTTTGAACGTATTCTAGTCCTATACATCACCATTTCGCTAACAACTGACTTAATTTAGTGCCGGCTTTTCATTTTTTCACTTTAAAAGTTTATTTCAATTGGCATCAACTGTTACGAACAGCAATGGCCGTTTATGAGAGGGAAATTGTCGTATGCTAGTAGAGGAATTAAAGACAGTTTAAGGTTGAGGGAGTGGAAGACTAAGAAACAAGAAGGTAAACAGTCATAAAAGCAACCAGACCAAATGGACCGGCAGATATGTATGTGAAGGCATGCATAATGATTGCAATTGAGTAGTAAGATAGTAGCTAGCTCTATATAGGCAAATATGGTTAATGAGCGCAAGTGATAGTGAATGAAAGTGAAGAAACTAGAGTTGTTTGAGAAACAAACATGCTTGATACGTTTTTTGCCTTTTTTGACTGGCACAGGGTCAAGGCAACACGATGGGAGCAATCTACTGGCAGTGAGTAGGCATTTTTCAAAATCTTTCAATTTTATTACTCTCACTACCACCTTTTCATTTTGCTTTTCAAAATATTTTATTTCAGTTGTAATTTGCCTGTTCATTGGCTAATCTTGGCTCTCATGACTCGTTCTGAATCTGTTGTACAGGTTAAACAGCATCTGGCAGGCACCCACGTGGTCGTCTTTGGAGTATGGTGGCAAGTGGAAGGTAGTTTTGTGCTTTATGAACCGAAAGTGGCAAGGAATCTAGGAGTAAAGTATTTTTGGAAGTTAAAAACTAGAACTTGATTGATTTTTTAATGTGTTTCTCCATTGGCACGTTTTCATGTGTTAACGCTACTTCGAGTGGTTTGAAAAAAATCGAAGAGTGACATGTTTACTATTAACAGTTAATTATCTTTAGAAACTATAAGGTTGATCAACTTTCTTACGGAATTTCTCCAAGTATTTCAGTCACGACCTGACTTCCGGTGAGACGGGTTGGCCTTTCATATAACGCAAACACAGCACTTCAAGTCACCGCATGTAAACCACTTTATATGGTTCAAGGATCGTCGATGCTCATTTTGTACCCTCGCTGATCAAATCTTGAAGTAGATTTTCTGTAATTGTCTTAAACAGTTGAGTATGACACAGTTTGTATCTACTTAAAAATGGAATGAAATTTAAAACGACAAAACATAACCGGTATAGCTGTTAGGTTCAATCGAATTGACAGACTGCTCAAAACGTCAACCCAACTACCAACCTCATTCAGTAAGTCACAAAACGATTTCAACTTCTGTTGATCGAATAACACATTTGCCTGATTTTTTGTTTACTTCATTAGATGCTGCATTATTATGCAAAGAACTTTTTCTCGCCTGTTATTGCGTCGGCATATGAAGACGAAGGTTATCTGAAGGTTTATGTGGTGTCGGATCTGGTCAAGGTGAGAGAACACTCGCGATAGTTCTAGGTATTTATTCACGTTGCTTTAGTCAGTCAGTCACACCGTATGAACAGAGGCCGTTACTTCCGTAGTCAATGAATCAATTTCCAAAGTTTCTACCTTTTCATTTGGCTGAAAAAAAATAATGTAGCCAGTGTTACAACAACACTTATAGGACTTTAGAAATTTTTAAATACTTTTTGTTCTAACACCGATTCTTCCCTTCCCTAACTTCAGTAAGTCAATTGTAAATTGTGGATCAAACCTAAGACTCCAAAACTTTAAACCCAAACCTGTTTTTACTCTTGGCTCATTACTTGTTCACTCGTTTCAAGACTCATAAACAATGGTCCTGTTGTCGTTGTCATTTGTGTGTACAAACCCCGGCATTGCATAAGTGTGTCATTGCATAACTTTTTGCCAATTCATCAGCCAGTGCAGTGATGTGTCTGTCTGTTGTTTAATCGCTAAACTGTAAAGAAGCTCGAGCCTTTTTGCCTGTAAAGTGTTTCGTTGGGTAAAAATCTGCAAGCAGGACAAGTGGACTGAAAACTATTTTCGACTCGGTCAGTTGTTTGCATTAAGGCCGCTAGAAGTAGAATTTCTGGTTCGCAACAGCCAAGAAACAAAATTTGGTGCAGGATTTTCCATAACTTTCGTTGAGAAGTCTGAAATATATTACTCAGAACCTCAAAGAACATTCATATCTTCGGATAGTCAAAATTGTGTAAAAATAGAGAAAGTTAAACCAAAAAACAACTAAAATTGTTGCGCGAAACCCGTTCCAACATTTGAGCACGGTCAAACGCAAATCTTGTCAATTTCGGGTGCTTCGTTGTTGGAAAAAAAACGACGAACGATGAAGTATTTTGTTGCGGCAGAATAAATTGAAGCGGGCGCTGACACGAACCAGATACTCAACTTCCATCGGCCTTATGTAATGTAGTATTTCCCCACTATTAGTGTTACTAACATATAGAGTATACAAGGATATGTTTCTCGTATCTCACGGAGTTACTTGCTTTATAGCCAATACAAAACGGCCTGCTTTGTATCACTATGTGGACTTGGGCCTCGTTCAAACCATTATTTCAATGGACAAAGCCCTTTGTTCTGAAGAGCCAATCATCTGTGAGTATTAAGTCGTCATCAGTTTTCCAGTCAAATAACACTCCCATAGAAGAGTTGATTTAAAGGCAGATGTACATTTTTTTCATTGGCCTCCATTTCCCGCCAGTTTGCCTCTCCGCCAATCATCTTGTGTCAGTGTATCGTCAACATCTTTGCATTTTACGGAGGAAACATTAGAAAAGTGATTGAAGGGGAGGGGCCCGGAGGGGGGGGGCAAATACGAAACTAAAATTCATGGAAAGTCAAGTGACCAAAAAAAGGCACTGAGTGTCTGCTCGCTTGTCCGTCTGCTCACCTGTCTTCTTGTGACTAGCAATCATCTTATCAACTTATAATACACATTTAATCTTTCATACTCTTAAAAAGTTACCGTCAACCTGCCACTCATCAAGGCGTCAACGTTTTTTAGTTTCTAAGACCAAAGACCAATCATAACGCGTGTTGTTTTGCGTCCGTTTTCTAATAAATATTAAAAGCAGCCCTTAAGGTAGAGGGTGCGTGGGGTGCTCATGCATCCCCTCCCCCCCACCCCCCCCCCACATGCTTCAAGGGCCAGTAGCTGTGTGAAAGAACCCAACTTTTATTAATTCACAAACGCTTGTTGACAAGTTTGTTCAAAAATAAAACACTAGAATAAATAGTCTATGTACACTAGGTAATGTTTTTCATCCACTATTGAATTTGGAACGTGCCAACTAATCAGACAGAAATTAAGTTCATTATAAAATATAAAATATGGTCTCTTCCTCGTTTTCCTTATGCACTGGTAGTTCTGAGATTGCGAGCAGCTATTATCGAGGTTATCTTGCAAATTAACAGTTGATTCATTAAAAAAAAAAAAATACTTGTAACAAAGGAAATAATTAAAGTTGTTGTTGTTGTTGTTGTTGTAAATAATCCAAAATCTTTTCTTTCGTTTCACCCTCCCCCTGAAGTGTTAAAAGCTTAGATCTACTGTGGTGTCGGTTCACGTCCTCTCTCCCACCACTACCACCACCACAACTCCTGGCTATGGCCCTGAGGGGTGTTTGCAATACTCGGAGTAAATCGTTTTCCGTATAAAATATGGTCTCTTCCTCGTTTTCCTTATGCACTGGTAGTTCTGAGATTGCGAGCAGCTATTATCGAGGTTATCTTGCAAATTAACAGTTGATTCATTAAATGACGACTGTTGTTCTGTCAATTAGCAACTGGTATTCAAAGAGGCCATGATCAAACTTCTGAATGAAAGCCGATGTAAAAATCGCAACCAGTGTGTGTTGACAGTGAGGCCGCTGGAACAAAAGACGGAGGAGAGCCTGGGCCCTAGTAACACGTTTTACTTAGCAAAGTTGTCTGATGCGGTTGGAATGAAGGATCCACACTTACAGGTGACTGGTATCTTGTGGAAATTTCTCATGTAGGTCGTGGAATCGATCTCGTTTTGGATGCATTAATGTTATTGATTTTGCAGTGACAAAATACCACTGAAAACAATTTCTAAGAAACGTTAGGGGCTTGTATAGTACTATTTCAGTACCTGTTCTGGGCTGCAATGATAACATGAGTAACTAAATGAATAATATCAATAACACGAATATTCAGACTATTAAGAACCGCATTCATGACATTCCCCTATCAGCAAATTGATCACTTTTATTCGTTTAAAAACATTTCCAATCAGTTTTGCCGAAAAAGCTGCTTGAAGGCAACGAAAGTGCTAAAATCTTTCCCTGAGTAGGTGATTCATGAAATATCCATCTATCTCGTCTTTACGTGGTGCTGAGCGAGTTTTGCTTGTAAAAATGGAAATCTCGAGAAATAACCGGACCCAGAACTAGAAAGAGAACATTATGCTTGCAGTAAAAAGTACGCATTTATTTATAATATCTGTTGCAGAAACAGGAGTTGTTATTTGTGCAACTATGTGTTTGTTGGATTTTGCCCATACAGTAAACTCTCTTAGGAGCTGTCAAAGATGGAAAACTGCTTGTAGTTTTACAGAGCTTTTAAGTTAAAACTCGATCCTAAGAAGACAAAGAAAAGTCCAGTTTTATCAAATGTTCTCGTTTCTGTTTCAGATAACGTCAGTCAAGCAATTAGCTAAAAGACAGTTTTCACTATCAGTGGAAGCCCGATCACCTGCCGCATTTGTGTGGCTAAAAGCTGGAAACATTACTGGCCGATTTTCTGAAAATGGGTTTTTACAGACACAAGAGTCAAAGAAGGTATGCTGTTGGAGAATAGCAGAATTAGGGTGTTCAAACAGTACTTAAATGAAAATTGGAATATGAACCTTACATCACACGTGTGCTAGCAAGGCCGTAGCTAGACTCGAAATTTGTCCTAGCTCCCTGCCTGACACGAGCTGCAGCGTACCAGATAATCACTGCAGTGTACTGACAAAAACACTCTCTAATTAACGTCTGGTCCAAAAATTGGGGGGGGGGTGAGGGAGGGGGTGCTGCCCTCCTTGCCTGACGCAATCTACGGCCCTGACTTAGTTCACCTTGAAAGGAAATTTGACCATTCTAGATATATTTCAAAGAAGTTTATCTTCCAAACATTTATCTTTTCGTTAATTTTCTAAACTCAAAGCACTGGTCACGTGTACTTTAGTTTTGCGTAAAGGCTATGCTGGAAATTCTATTTGACATCTTGTATGATAAGGAAACACTACTGTTACTTATTGTAAAACTTTGTCCACCCAGAGATCAAAACTGATATGATTTATAGTTTTCACCTCATGCACGGATCTTAGACAAAAGTGTGTGCCTTTTACCGCAAAATATTTCTCTGCGACCAACGAAACTGTCTTCATTTTAGTGTGGGACTAACACCAATGAAACACAGCGGAGGCCGTTTTTTCCACGATTGATAGAATTTATAAATCCTCGAGAAAAATTCAAATGTCTAAATTTTTTTGATTCGTTGATAGAGATATGTGACCAATTCTACAAAATAAGCTTATTGGACAACAGAAATTTGAATGCACAAACACTTCCCTAACCGTAACTCTAATCCTGTAAAGCCCATACGAGCCAATGCTGCAGAATTGTTTTCCAAATTATGTATTTTTCGACTGAGTGATTTTATAAAAGGTATGAAATCAGTTCCACAAAGTACGCTTACTGGACTTCAGAAACTTAACTGCTCGAACACTACTCTAACTTAATCCCTAATCCTGGCCCTTTTGGTTAATGAGTTGTCCGCTCGGCACTAACAAGAGTTTTCGCCTTGTTTTCCTAGGTGCTGTTTTATTCCTGGATGGACATCTCGGTGTCCAATCTTTCCAAGTCATTGCAAATCACGTCACTGTACAGTGTTTATAATAGTTAGCGACCTACATGTATTGCAGCCGAGACAGCAATGGCTTGGACGACTTCTATGGACAACCCTTATTTGATCATTAGTGACCTTTAGCAGTCGAGAGGCTAGCGGCTTGTACGACTTCTATGGGCAGCCCTTATCTAATAATTAGTGACCTTAAGCAGTCGAGAGGGTAAAGGCTTGGACGACTTCTATCAATTGATCTATGGGCAGCCCTTCTATGATCATTTGTGACCTTTAGCAGTCGAGAGGGTTATGGCTTGGACGACTTCTATGGGCAGCCCTTCTATGATCATTTGTGACCTTTAGCAGTCGAGAGGGTTATGGCTTGGACGACTTCTATGTGCAGCCCTTCTATGATCATTTGTGACCTTTAGCAGTCGAGAGGGTTATGGCTTGGACGACTTCTATGTGCAGCCCTTCTATGATCATTTGTGACCTTTAGCAGTCGAGACGGTAACGGCTTGGACGACTACTTTGGTGGCTTTTGATAACTAGCTACCTTTGACAGTCGAGGCTGCAACGGCTAGTCGACGGCCGCTGAAAATGTCATTTTTGTGTACTCTTTCGTTTGTATCATTCAAGCGCTTTCATTATTAGAGTGCGTCAAAGAGTGCGAGTAGGCCTTTTCAGGGTTTCGGCTGCCATCTTGGCGGGTAGGCAAAGTGGCTAAAAACAAGAGCGTTTGTATAAAAATTCGGCGTCAAATATCTTTGACGTCTAGTTTCAAAAAGTTATGAACTGAAAATTTAATGTCACGAGAAAGGAACTGAATTCCAAAATTTTTAATAGTCATTAGTTGCATGCGGAAGCGTCCAGTTGCAACCAAGATGGCAGCCAAAACCTCGCGAACTGCAGCCAACTGTAAGAAAGCCAAACTATTATAACATGGCAGTTTATGTTCCCGATAACTCCTGAAAGATTTACTTTTGTCGTTGTTTTTTTGCTCATCGGTGACCAGGTAGTAAATTTATTGCACTCCTGCGTGCAAACAATGTTCACACTTTTTGATTGGGGCTATTTTCCACGCTATCGGCGTACTATTCAAATGCTTTAGGTCCCAAATAGCCCCCTTTTCTACATAGCCAGCTATCCTGGGCAACTTCAGCATAGAAGATAGGGGCCCGCTGCCTAACTTCAGTAGATATGTGGTTGCTAGAGGGTCATCGGGTTGTTGCAAGGAGATGTAGGGACGATTTATTCCCTTTTCACACCAGTTTTCATTTTAAATCAGCTTCAGTTTCAAAGTGCTGAACATTGAAAAGCTCAGATTTTAAGATTACCAGCTAGAATGCTGAAATTTGCGCTCAAACAGTTGTGAATTGAGCTGAAATGAAAGCAATTTTCAAAAGGTTTCCAAACGAGCATGCTAATAAGGGACCAGTCAGAATTTAAGTTGGAGGAGGGGGGGGGGGGGTGGAGGAGAAATGAAATTTTTCGGAACAAAAATTCGGGACCCCCTGAAGAGTGAAACAATCTTTGAGGGGCCCCCTCTTCTCTAGTAGGAGTATTTCAAGACCCCCCCTTTATACTATTGTTGAACAATATCACGGTTAGCGATGTAAAAGTTAATATTATACTTATGCTGTTGCTGTC
>JAOBRG010176319.1:0-12441 GCA_027574985.1 Umimayanthus nakama | reverse complement strand
TTGAACCTCGTTCTTTGAACCTGATTTTGCATTTCACCGTTTTAGCCTAGCTATTTGAAACTCGTTCTTTGAGTCTCATTCTTTGAACCTTGGTTTTGCATTTCACCGTTTCAGCCTCGTTTTTTGAACCTCGTTCTTTGATTTTTGTTTTTATAGCATTTCACCGTTTTGGCCTCGCTATTTGAATCACGTTCTCGAGGTAATTTTTTTTGATGACGTCAAAAGTTGTGTTCCATGACTTGTTTAATAACAAACGTAATACTAAGCACAACTTATGACGTCATTAAGTATTCAAGCAAGAATACCTTGTGATAAATGTGATATTGAAAAAAAAAATTAAACGCCACCCTTTCAGTGTTAGAAAGGTCTTTGAAACTAACACATAAAAATCGATACAAATTTTTCATTTCATAGGCACTTAATAAACATGCATTGTACAATTTTCACAATTTTTATGGGTGACATCGGTTTTTTGTATGGGTTGGTAAAACATCTTTTACCGGAGTTTCAAAGCAGATATGATCATGTACCAGTGTAGGGCCTAGTATTAAAAAAACTGGTAGAGGGAAATTTTTAAAGCAAATGTCAGTAATTATTTGGGCGCTTATACAAAAAAAACGGTACCAGGCTAAGATCAGCTTTCGCAACTAATGATTGTTCATACTCGGCAAACACGCGCAAGCCCTTTTATTTCTCATCATATGAATTTTCTGCTGGCACTGTCCAAATTTGCGTTGTCATTTTTTCAGAATGTCCGCAGTTTATACCGCCATTTCGGTTGGTAAAACTAAACTAGAACACATGCAAGCATAAAATTAAACTCGTGTTTGGCCTACATGCGACTTCTAAATACATGTATTGATCGTAGCAACAATATGAAAGAAGCTGAGATATGTTGTATTGGCAGTAAAGCTACAACATAGGCAGTACGGTGAGTAAGCTGGTGATAAAAAGACAGTCAAACTTTACTGAGCAGCTGCATCTTACAGTTAAAAGCGATATTAAATGTACCCTCGACTTTTACCCTAGACAAGATACCCGCGACCAAAACCCAAACTCATTTACATGTATATAATATCAAACACCGGCAAAAGAGAAGTAAAAGCCGTTGAAACTTGGTCACTTGTAATAGATATGGTGCTGACACGTTGTGAAGGACAGTGAACCGACGTTTTGCGTATCTCGAATTTATCGCAGAAGAGAAAATACTACTGCGCATCCGATTGGTCCAGATTGACCAGGCGTTATTTTGCAGACGTCCGACTTCCGAGGGGCCCCCGCCGAATAAGGGGTCTGCTTTTGGGGCTACCTCGCTCTGTGAACCTTGATCTTTTAAAAACCTCGTTCTTTGAGCCTCGCTTTTTTGACATCGTTTCACTTTTAAAGAACGACTTTCGTAAAATCAACCGTAAATATTTACAAACATTTTCAAACACCGGCATACGAAAAATTGCGAAGATTCACAGACTTCCAATGATTTGACGATGATTCTCCTAACCAAATTTTCAAAGATTTCGAACATTTTCCAAATATTCCGTAAGTGCACGACGATTTTCGAAGACTTTACATATCCCTGCAACAAACAATACCAAACATTTCTAAAGCTTTGAAGTAAATAAAATTTCCGGGTGACAATGCCAACTTAGGCTTTTTTTGTAATTGTACATATGCTATTAAGAATTAGGTGCGTGGTATTGCAGAAAAATGAACAGTCAAGCAGCCAATCAAAAGAAAATATTTTGTAGGTGTGATGGTAGAATACAATTATCGCCGTCGGCTTTTTTAAATTGTGGACGTCATTCGTTTTTAGAGCATATTCAGAAAAAAGCGTAGGTTTCCCAAAGATAAACGGAAAACTGATTCAATAAATACAAGAAGAGAAAAAAACAAGAGCAAACTCTTAATTTTGCCTACAGGGTTGTTACACTATCGCTGTGGTCAGTTTTGTCATCTTTCTATGGTTGTAATTGTGTGTGCGTAGAGAAACCCCACTTGACATTTTATTCACATCAAACGCCTATTAAGACCCAGCATGCAATTGACGAAATGCGGAAACTTCACCTGTTGGAAAAAAGCCCTTAAAAGCAGTTCTTTAAAAAAGAGATGAGCGGAAAAGAGCAGGATGTATTAGTAGATTATTCTAGGTCACCCAGAGTGATCATTGTCAACAAAATCGACAAATGGCGGTGAGCTACATAAGGAATAAGGATATCTTATTTCCTCTGTAGGAGCTTCGAGCAAGCGTTGGAAGATGAATAACTCGTCATACGGTGAATACCCGTTGTCGTTTCTCCCAAACGTTGTCGCATGGTGCACCGCGTTTGGCATTACCAATATCGCCATTCTACTCAATAACGTCCTCGTGCTTTACGTCTTCAATGCGAACCGCAAGATGCTGAAACTGCGAGCCAACTACTTCATTCTCAATCTCTGCTGTGCGGACATGATAATCGGCTGTGTGTCCTTGCCGCTCTATCTTCACAGGCTTGTCAACTGGATACAGTACCAGCAAGAGCAGTGGACCACTTCTACCTACGTTTACACCAGCCTCGACATCTTCTCTGGTTTTGCTTCTATCTCTACGCTCGTGGTGATAGCCTTGGAACGTGTGTACGCCATTTGCCTCCCGCTTCGCCACAAAGTATGCTCTGTAAAAGTCTATTTTATGCTTCTTGCAGCAATCTGGATTTTTGCCGCTTTCTTGACTCTGATGTACTTCTTCGATGAGTTGAAGATCGTTTCTTTCGAAATGTTCTTCTACACCACAGCCATCTGCTTGATTTTGTCCTTTCTCATTACCACAATCTGTTATATCGCGATTTGGTGTCGCGCCATATCAAGAAAGCATTGCGGCAAGATGGTTAAGCAGAACATGAGACTTGCGCAAACGCTGAGGATCATTACAATTGTTTTTGGCTTGACATGGCTGCCATTTCAGATTATCAACGTTGTCTACTGGATCTGTGCTAAAACAAATAAAACCGACGGATGCGTTCCAGACTTTGCAATAGTGTATGTGTGCAAGCTTCTGCAATACGTGAACTCGTTCGCGAACCCGATTGTTTATTCCTTCAAAATCCCGGAGTTCAAGAAAACTTTACGATCTCTTTTTAAGCAAGAGAAACAACAGCGAACGGATAACCTTGAACTCTGTAATGTGGCGAGCGAGAACGCTACCAGATTATCCCGATTGAGCCGAAGGCGAGGAAAGTCCTCGTTTCGTGGATCTCAAATCAAGTCACCGGATCTCAATCGCAAGCGATTGACAGTACAAAGCCCCATGCAGAGCCCTTGAGACTAACATTAAAACTTACTATTTACGAGTACTCGCAAGCAAACAGATATTTCTTTCTAACCCAACGAAAACAAGAACGTATTGTTATTCAACCGATGTAATTTAGTTTTTGCGTATCATACTTTACTGTCATATTTAAGCTATCGTCTGAAAACGCTTAGGGTGATGGTGGCCTCGTAGTCTAAGAGAGTTTTATTACCATTATGACTTTCGAAGACTTAAACAGATTTTTATTTCAAAAAAGTCGCAAAAGCATTAAAGGCGCTGTCTGAATGTCTCAGACGGACAATCGAAGCGAACAAAAAGAGAAGAAGTTCAACACTTCCAGACTGATATTCATCATTAAACCGGCAAAACAATGTTTTTGAGCTACGTTGGCAAAAAGACGAATTTGTATAAGAAAAATATCACAATAACTTCTTCTGACAACAGTGGTACATCAAGCAGTAAAACATATGTCTTGTAACGTGCGCAACGTTTGTTAGTCTGCAATACAATTATTGAATTAATAAATTTCTAGTACGGGCATTACATTTTTGTTGCTTTGATCATTGAAAATACAAAAACGACGAAACATGGGAACACTAGACATGGTAAAAACACAATATTGTGAGCAATAGCTTATCCAATATATTGTTTTCACTTTAATGAATGATTATGAAATTCTAGACCGCTTTAGTACGTGGACTGTTGTTTTTCGTGCTTTGAATTGATCCTATTCCAAAAAAAATGCACTGCGGTTTAATAACTTTAGTTTCTTCAGTTGTATAGTATGCTTCTTCGGCAACATACAAAGGAAGTTGTAGTTTTGATCAAGCTTTTTGTTATTTAACCAATTACCGTTTTTTAAAAATCTCAACGATTGTTTTCCTTTTTTTGGATTACGGTCAATAGGACATAATCTTGAAACCAATCCTAAATCTTGCAAATAAGCTTTGTTACTTTACTGTTATTTATTGTCCTATTTGTCATTCTATTCACTACCCCATCCAACCAGTCATTAACCAATTCATCCATCCATCCAGTGTGCCATTACTCTTCATCCTATAACCATCATATCATCCATCCATTCATCAATTCATCCAACGCTCTTCCATTGCTCCGTCTGTCTTCATTTATGAAAACGAACAAACTCGTTCTGCCATACATGTATACGAGATAGAAAACCTTTATTAAGAAAACAAATCAACTTACAAAAAGCGAACCTTTCTATTCTTATACTGACATTTAAAAACTGTTCAACAAGAAGTTGGTTTGTATCGAAAAGAATCTCAAGAAGATTGCATGAGTTCGTTAAAAACATTAATACATTTTAATTATGAAAAATAATAAGAACATCACACAATGGAATATATTTTCGATTGTGTTTTGAGTTTTTGCTGATTAGATATTGATGAAATATTGAAACCAGAGTCAATTGGAAGAAAGCGTTTCCTGTTTTCTGAAATGAAAAGTTATGACATTAAAGATGTGAGCAGAGCAGGCAAACCTTTATTTGAAATTCAAAGTTATCGCGTTTCTTGCTTTGTGTTTTTTTTCTTTCTACCATTTCTGCTCATTACTTGAAATTTACTAAAGTAACTGAACGCAGATCAGTAAATTACCTCATGCTTTAAGCGAAAACCTTTAAATCTGATAGACTAGGCAAACTGGCTGTGCAATAGGTTCAAGGCATTAAACAATAAAAATATTCATCCGAACTAAGATTGGAGATGAGTTTAAAACATATATCCTCTCTTTGTGTATTCAGTTAAGGAAAACAGACTGCTTGATTGACTTCTTCAGAGTTATCAGTCAATTTATATATAAAGTTCTGAAATACAATCAACCAAATGACACTAAAAACAAATATTAATTTTGTTTGAAAGCTCGATCACGTATTCTAAGATGTCGATTTAACTTAAATTATCTTTTTTTATACCGGGTTTTACAACAATGGCGCACCTTTTTCCTTTTCTACGTTTTCAAACCTTATAACTGTCTAAAAAAAATTAGAGCTTGCTTTTCTAATTAGGTTTTGCGTGCAATATTCCTTATAGATAAGTTGTTTTAGAAGCAATATCTGTAGCAAATCAAAATTTGATAGAACATCAGAGCACTTCTCGTGGCTCATTAGCTTGTCTTTTGCTAATTTTCCGTTACAGCTTTGAGTTCTCTTTACACCCGCACCATTTAGAAATGAACTCATTACTTTCACATCATTGCGACGAGAAGCAGTACTAACCTTTCATCAAATCGACAGCAAATCTTTTCAAGCGATATGAATTGCCTGTCATTTAGAAGATTAATTGTGCGAGTTTTTCTAAGAAAACATAACATTTTGGCTTCTAATTGAAACTAATGTGTTTTCAAAAAAGCAGCTCAATATAGTTAAACTACATTCATGTTTTATAAGAAAGTAAAAGACTGAATCTAAGTTCTTAATTATATCTTTGATGATGCTGGCAGTCATTTTAAAAGAGGTTGGTCTTTAAAAAAAGGCACAGTACAACGCGCATGAGCAAATACCGAAGTGTTATTGCTGGTTACGACTCCAACAAAAACACATTTTAATGTCCAACAGTTCCTTTGGGCTTTGGTATAATGCTATGTATTTCGCACTTTTTAAAACTGAAGCTCTTGTTCAAAAAAACCATAACAGGGCAAAACATATTGCACTTAATTAATTCTCAACGCAATCCGGCAAGCTTATGCAACTCCGAAAAGAGACGATTAAGACCCGTTCTTTGTTACCTTACCCGGTGACGATTGCCTTAAGGTATTGAACATATACGGAGTCTCTCGGCGAGCGAATTCATTACCGTGTTTATGAGTTTCTCTCATATTTCGTGTAATGTTTTTTTCTTTTGAAATGAACTCGTATTGACTGTCAGGCAAATTATTCAAGTTTCGTTTTTTATCCGGCAAGCTGTCAATCTATCAACTCAAAGGATGTTTTAGAAAAACAAAGTAACAATATCTCGCGTGGCTTTCTATCGTTGTTCCTGCGCCACAGATATCGTTCTCTTTTTTCGTAACAAGCGCTGAAATCCCTTCATGTGTTAATTTTAAATGAAGCCAATACAGTAATATGCTCCAAAAGCCGCGTGTAGTGTCACCACGTAAGAAGAAACTGCCATTAAAAATATGAGCAGTTTTTCAGCGCAGTTTTTCTGGAAATTTCCGTTGCTCTTAATGTACTCTGGAGATTCTATTGTATATTTATAATGTAACCACCATTCGCAACAGTTTCATACCGGAAAACAGATACTGTCTCGATAAAAAAATACAGAAATTAAGAAACGTTTTAGACAAGTGATATTAAGGTATATTGTAGTCAGAAATACAATAGCAACAGTGTCGACTTTTTTTATCTTTAATTGCTATGTTCTCAAAACGCGTCCCACCAACAACAAAAGGAACATTATGTTTTGCCAAACTGACAATCATTGATAAATTTCCTGTTAAAAAGTGGAAATGCAAATGTTTTATAATTATTTCGGCAATTTCTTGCACTACTAATTGAAAAGAATTGCGTTTATTCCAAAATTTTTGGTAACAATTTTATTAACTCAATGACAGTACTGGATGTTTTTATGCACAGTTAGTTATCAGTTATTCTGTAACAAATTCTGTTAAGGTTCCCTTTCTTGATTTATGCGATTTCAAAAGGTTCAAAAACAAATTTCAATTTTTGTGTTTACTTCGTCACGGAAAGAGAAGATTGCTATAGGAGGTAAAGATTGTGGAAGTAATCATGAAACTGCATAAGATGTGACATAGAGGTTGCCATATTGTTGCGGTCACATTTCCTCAGTCTTCTAGTTAATAGTACAATTTAAGTTTGCGCAAGAAAACTTCAAGTTTTGGAATTCCCTCCTCTCAATCTCCATCGCCATATATGGATGATTCCTTGACTTTGTGAGCCGGATTGGCATTGATATCTTTAAGCCGCTTAAGTCAGTCAAGCTCTACGTTATACAATGATGCCTCCTGGATAACAAGAATTCAAAGAGCTCGTTAGAGCCCTGACAAAGCTTTTGCTCGAGGGGATTCGGACAATTTTCGCCAGCTGCGTAACAAAGTAAACAATAATGATCGAGGCAGATATTTCAACACCAAGGTTGCTAAGCTCAAGACAACTAAGCCGAGCCAGTGCTCGGGTTGAGTGAAGAAGATCGCTTTGATGTCTCCTGCTGCGGGGAAAGAAGATATTCGATCACAATTTCACTTAGACAACGTCGAGAACAAATCACCTCAGGTCATTGCTGATTTGATTAATACAGCCCTTCTAAAACTATAGAATCACCCCCCCCCCCTTTGACCAAACTCAAGGTGGTCGTCTTCGACGTTTCTGATGTTTCCGCGTTGCTCTCAGCTTTAAGTCCTCCCAAGGCATCTTGTCCGGACGGCGTTCTTAATATGGGTCCTTAGGGAATACGCAGCTTCCTTGGTTGACCCAAAATGCCGAGCAAAAGCTACCTTCACAGTGGAAGTACGCTGATGTCGCGCCCCTGCTAAAAGTAAAACCTATTACAGTTGTTTCAACGCATATAAGACCAATCTCACTCACGCCATCTCTGTCAAAGGTATTGGAGGACTTTGTTATTTTTGCTTTCGTCGCACCAACCTGATCTTCGAAATTGTTGAACTCATTCAGCTTAGCGCCGTTCCCAAGTCCTCATGTGAACATGTTCTTGTTTCCTTGCTACATATGTGAACACAACCCAACGATGGAACTAGCGCCACAGAACAGAATATTCAACTGCACTATAGAAAAGCGTTTGACCTGATCGACCATCGCACTCTTGCCAACAAGGTCCCATCTCTCCATATACCGCGTGGTGTTGCTCGCTGGGTTATCAATTTTCTCATGGAGAGGAGTCAACGTGTGAAACTATCTCACGACTGCTTCTCAGAGAGGGGAACTGTACCATTCGGTGTACCCCAGGGCACCAAGCCTGGTCCTTGGTTATTTGTTCAAGTTATGATCAATGGCCTCCGCCCCTTATATACAAATGCATGGAAGTATATCGATGACACCACCCTTGCAAAGGTGATCCCGAAGGATGGTGTTAGTCACATCCAGAGTACTGTGGACTCGGTCGTTCAATGATCGCACAGTAACCAGCTCCAACTTAAGGTTGACAAAAACATGGAACTACCAATTGACTTTAAGAGGATCCGACAGGCTTTTGTTCCCGTATCGATCAATGATACAGATCTAGACTATGTCATATAACTTGCTGTGGAATAACCACATTTCAGAAAACTAATAAGAGACTATGTTTTCTGATCTTACTCAAATGAACTAGAGCTCATCAAATGAAACTCTTAGTTTCTATTGCACATGTGTTGAGACCGGTATTAGAGAAGTGCGCGCCAGTCTTTCATCATAGCCTCCCTGGTGTCTATGCAACGAGTAGATTGTTAAGGCTCGTACAAGTCGTTTAAGAACACAATTTTTCCAGCGATAACTATAAACTAGATATTAATGTTCAGTACTTAGTTAGAAAATGTTTTAATTGTGTTTTTACTTGTAAATATTTCATAGCAATTATTATGTAAACTTTACGTAATTCAGTTTAGTGACTGCCTTGTAAAAAGCTGCATTTAAATATCTATCATCTCCTACATAACTAGTTTATTGCTATATTAAAACAAAAATGAAGATGAAAGCTGTACTTGGATGTCTCTGGCCTCAGAAGTAAAAAGTTTGGAAAGAATGCGCTGAAGTTTTGTGGGATGGCGCCATTCGATTTTAGCCAAAATGTAGCCTTTATATTGAAAAGGGACAATTTTTAGTAACAAATACACATCTTAGAGGCCTTTATAAACGTTTTTATTCCGTTTCACAGCAATTTTAACAGCTTCATATTGTATTTATAATACATGCCCTATGCGTACAACTACACAGAGCCAAGGTACTACTGGATAAGGATAAATGAGGGCAGGATTCGACATGTCAGTTGTAGACGGATCATAATTGAACAACCAGTGCGGTAGACCAAGAAGCTACTCTTCGAGTAATTAATATTTGGAACACTTCAGTTGAACGAACCATTAAATTAAGCTAGTAAACATTGTTTGTTTTGTAATACCCTGTGGTGTTATTACCAGATCTACCGCATATCAACTCTCACTTCTCGTCCACTTGAACTTACTGTCTCTCTTAGGAAAAGTGAAAACCTACGTACTTGTTTCAAATACCTAATCCCAAATGTTCGGTTGTATCACCAATCATTTCTGATATTTTCCGATTTGGGAAAAGTCAAAGAACAGTTGTTTCGAGCATTGCCTCTTTATCGTTCTCAAAAGGTTCTTTCTGCCCAGGGTTTCCTTCTTCGCCTTCAAATGAAGGATTTTCCATGTTTAACAAAATATGCCTGTAGAAATTTTTTCTGTTTGGCATAAGCGATGGATTCTTGATCAATGTAAAGGCCACAAGCCACCTGTTGAGGGCACGATGAGATCTCAGCAGATTTCGTTTCTTGCTTTCAACTACAAACATGAACCAATATCAATTACTTTGAGATCATGAACGTTTTTTATTTCCAACCTAACAATAGCGCTGGAGTAGAGTCTGCTACTATACACGGAACTGTTTTTGTAATTCCTAAAATCCTTTTCAAAACTGCAATGTGAGCTATATTTTATATAACGTACATGACATAAGTATAAAATCTGAACTGAAATCATCCGCTCTAGTTTTAAAAGGCCTGTTCTGGTTGTCAATTGCAAGTCAAGAAAAAAGTATTGATTTCACAATTTTGAGACCAAGTGACAAAAGGGTATTATGCAACCCATATCAAGGGGAAAACAGAGTACACCCCAACTCTAGGGGGAACACGGTATGAGTTTACATCCAACATCAGGAGTACCAACATAAGGGTATGTTGCAAATTCGATGAAGGTAAACCCTAATATCAGCGGGAAAGGTGTGTATGCCAACACAGAGGGTCAAAAGCGGTGTGTTGCAACACATCAGGGACAAAAAGGTGTGTAGTCGCATAACAGAGGAGCAAAAGCGTTGTACCCAATATCAAGGGGGCAAAAAGGTTTATTCCAACACATCAGGGAAGCTAAAGGTGTTCAACCTAACACAAAGGGGTAAAAGTGGTGTATTTCTACATCGAGGGGTATACCAAACACATCAGGGCGTAGCAGCCGTACCCAACCCCCGCCCAAACTAAGTGTACCTTTCTCCATCTTATCAGTTTTCTTGTCGTTAATGCAGTCGTTTAGTAGTTGACAAAATACCAGCAGCACGGGATGTTGGTGAGCAACTTGAACATGCAGAAAACCCAGATAGGACATGTAACCTGCAGAAAGTGAACTTACAGATAAACCATCAATTTTATCAAATGGGACGTAAACTAAATAATAATAATAATAATAACAATAACAATAATAAAAAATAGAAATAATAATAATAAATATATAATAATAACAATAATAATAAAATATCCGATCATTTTGAGAAGCATGGTCAACATTTACTTGTCGGTTAACCTTCGGCAGACCTGCGATATTGGTAGGCCTTTTAACAACAAAGAGTATCTGTTGATTGTTCCGTTAAAACGTGTTAATTTTCATTCTGAACACTGGCTTGTTCCCTCAGTACATGCAGCTACGTGTTCTGTCTAGAAAGTGTAAGCTTTTCATCATGACACCTGTTTCCTTAACATTCGGCCAAGTGTTCTCTCCGCTTACCTCTGTCCAGAACATGGAACCCCTTCATCATTACGCTACGATCCACCCGTCCCAGATACAGTACGGCAAACAGGATTCCAGTAGTCAGCCGTATGACGCAGGCCACGAAACCAACCAGAATGTTGAAGAAGAAGAAGAAAAACGACAAGGCCAAATACAGCTGCCTGGCAATAAACAGAAGTTTAATATCATAAATCAGTGAAAATGTGGCACACGTTTCTAGGTCATCTGGGGACCGACCATTTAAATTTAAGGGGGAGGTAGTGGAAGTGGTATGATGATTTTCCTGCACTTATTCACGTCTCCCATACATTTTGATAAGGTTCGAGGCTTTTGTTTCGCCTTGATCGATTGTTCAATAATCCTTTTACAAATTCGTCTACCTCTCTTTTTCCCTACGATATAAAATGGTTAATAAATTAATCAATTTATTAAGCAAAGAACAAATTATTTTCTATCATGGCAAAATTTATCCCGATTTACAATCTTATATATTAATATTTAAATAGAAAAACAAGTCTACAAGTTGCAAGTGCAATTTACTACAACATTTCCCCGAAAAGTTACTTACATAGATTATACCTGTTTACATGATTGTCATACTTTACTGAGTTTTTTTTTATCATAACCAGCTTAAGTAGAGGTTCAACTTGGCTATTCTTTCGGGATGGACTATTCAAAAGAACAGCACCACTGACTGAAATACTTTTTCAGGTAGTTAGAACAAGGAAAAGCAAGTAGCAAGCTTATATTGCGGAATCTCGAAGAAAATAGGAGACTGTGTTATTTGAACAGATAAAGAATGTATTCTGCTACCGGGCGTGGAACAAACAAAACTTGTTAAATACAAACCTTGTGTGTTGCGTTTCTTGTAAGCTGATTGACTTTCTACTCACGTTTTAAAACCTGTATCCTGTAGTCTGTCAGATTATGGACATTGACCGAGGAATTCAAAGCCGGCTGCCCTGGTTATTCACTTTTCACTTCATTAAAATTCGAAGTTTAGTTATCTAATGTTTGGTGTTTAATTTAGACAATTATTCCACTTAGTAACGTTTGTTGGTTATGAGTTTATGATAACCAGCTCGATCTTTCGCACCTAGTCCGCTATCAAAAAGCTCATTCCCAATGCCCGTTCGTGGAATATCTGCAAAATGTTATTTCCGTGTAAAGTATACCCTGTATCTGGAATCCATATTCCATAATAGCCGCAACCAAACGCTCTACTTCATTCTATTTTATTTTTCTAAACAACAGCAGGAGCAGATCCAGAAATTTTCGAAAGAGGGGGCCCAGTTGGCCAGAAGCTATAAAACTCGAGAAAAAGGGGGCCCAAAATCCGTTAAAATGTTTTCTTAATGCTCATTTCAGATGTTTACTTATAAATCTGTTATAAAAATTCCGTCAAAAAGGGGGGGGGGGGGGGGGGGGGGCCCCAACCCAGAAACCCCCCC
>JAOBRG010176208.1:0-18009 GCA_027574985.1 Umimayanthus nakama | reverse complement strand
GCACTTTATTGGCGACCGGTTTCGGTTTTACAACCTTTGTCAAGCCTGTGTTAACTCATTATAAGATGTTTAACTAAGTTACTATTATATATAAGAAGTTTTCTTTTTCCATGTATAAGTCGAGTGCAATTTTTAGACATGAGTTTTTGGTGTTAAAAGGTCGACTTATACACGGCAAAATACGGTACTAACTTTCACGTGCTCTTTCCATTTCTGATACTGACAGAGTGCCTAACAACAGGTTTTGCAATTGTCCCAACAACCGTGAAAAGGGTCTATGTGCAGGTACATGATTGTACAACTTCACTCACTCAAGTTTTGAGATTTTGCACAAATCGCAAGTTTGAACACTCTAATACATGTTTAGGGGAGGGGCCCAGGAGGGCCAGGCCTCCCCTCCTTTTGACAGAATTTTTGTAAAAGATTTACAGGAATGAGGAAAACGACTGAAATGAGCATTCAGAAGACTTTTTAACAGATTTTGGGCCCCCTTTTTCTAGAATTTTATAGCTTCTGACCAACTGGGCCCCAACTTTCAAAAATTTCTGGATCTGCCCCTGATATGCAAAGTATGTAAGTAAATTTAGTGAAGCAAAACTCGAACAAATGAATAATCTTATTGAAAAACTCTCTTTTGTTAATTCTCAGCCGAACACTTAGCAGATTCGGGATATTTAGTGGATTCACTCACCCCATAATATTAAATTTATTTGACTACTGGTACATTTGTACATCTACTGTTTGTTGTATCTTATTCTTTATTCAAATTTGCTCATGCAGAGAGTTCATACAGAGGATCAAAATTATAAGGGACTCAACTCCAAACCAGTACATGGTTCTTCTGAAATTTAGGATGCAGGTACAATCTTCCCCATTTAACCCACTGCATTCCCCCTCCCCTCCCACCCCTCAGTCATATAGGTCCTGATATGGTGTTGCGCCTTCATACATGTACAGTATACATTGTACAGTAGGTGCCTCTTTCTGCAAGTCCACTCAATTTACCTTCATATCAACATTTATTATATTATTTGGCAACAGTGTTTTACTGAACCACTTATAGAATCCATATGACAGTAAATCCGGGTCCCGATTAGGATATTTTCCGTATCTTCACTAGTGAAGATATCACTGGTTTCTGAAAACTTCCGAAGATTTTCTGAAAATTTTAAAAATCATAAAATCATCTTAAAATTACTTTTGAACCGATTCTGAAGTTTTCCGAAAATTTCTGAAGATTTCCGAAGATTTTCTGAAAATTTTAGAAATTGTAGTAGCTTGTTCTGCACTCATATAATAAAAATAACTACACGATTTCAAAAAGTATGGATTTTATCTTCTCGTGGCCAAAACATTTCACTCCTTTCGCTGTGCTCAACTCGTGAGATATCTTAGCGAATAGCCACTCGAAGATAAAACCCATATCTTTTGGAAACCATGTAATATCCTCTGTATATTTGAGCCCAGGGTTTTAATGTAGGGATTTTGCAGCACATGTATGTGTTTATTGCTTTGTTTAGTTTAATTCTTAATAAATGAACATCAATTGAATCTTAACTTTTAGCCATAGTAATTGCATACAACTGTTATCATACTATCTTTATTGTTGCATGTCATCGCATTCAATTAACATTAATACCACCTTTTTAAGTTACTTCAGGTGTTGTTCGTCATCAATAATTACTATCCTAATAAGTCCACCTCAGCTCTTTGGTATAACTGCCTTTATTAAAAACTATCACTTTCAAACTGTCCAATTTTTGTTTCAAGTGAATCAAAGCTAGTTACAAATGGGAGCCCAACAGTTCTACAATGTACATGACTGTACATATTGCTTGACGTTGAGCTACATGTTCATGTATCATGAAACATATTGTTCAACACAGTTCTGGCAACAAAGTTTCAGTACCACAAGCATTATTGGATGATAAGAAATGAACGAGTCAACGTATTTTTAACTCAGTGATAGTCTCAACTGAAGGTACTGTATTTTATTGTATAATGTTATTTTATTAATACATCAACACAGGAACATGCAGATTCGTTCTACAACACATTTAACGGACAAAGATTTAATTCACTGGAAGAAGAGGTACAAAACTTTCCTTTTTTGATCTCTGTAAGCAAAGTATTCAATGTGAGCCATGCATCAAAAGTAATTGAGAAAGTAATGTGGCATAACAATGTAACTGAAAAGGATTGTTTTTAACAAGTTTGTTTTTCTTTTATCTGTATCTCCCCACCAGAGAGGATCTTTAATTTTATTATTTATAGCTTCTGGAAAATCCAGGAACTTCACTTGATTTGATGTGGCTTCTCCTAACCTAAAAGTAAATACTTAATAGAACATTTAGATTTTTTTGCAAAATTGAAAGGGTTAGAACCCCCTGCAGTTATAAATCAGGCCGAAAGGCACCTAGTTGAGGTTTTCCCTCCTGGATTTCTTTCTGTTTTTGATTTTTTGTTGCACATCCGTTCTGCACATGCATTTTGCAAGATAATGATGTTTATTGTATAACTGTTTTGACAGCTGTCATTGAAACCTAGGAGGAAGGTTTTTTCAGAAAGAAACCTGTGTATGTCCTAGTTTTTTGGTTTATCAGCAGTTGAGGTTATGTGCCTGATACTTACAAGTCAGTATAATGATAATAATCTGTTTTTTTCTACACCCAAACACAGGTGTGCCATCTAGTGTATGTTGCCAAGCTGGAGACAATGAAATCATCCCAGGTAGGGATTTCTTTGCAGAGATTTTGCGAAATCTCAACTACACTGTAATAGAGACCTTTAAACGAGTAGGGCTTTACTAGAAGTACAACTTTTGTAACGTACAACCAATTCTCGACAAGAGTTTGAAAAGTCTGTGGCCATCTCTCTGTTTACTGTGCAAACAGCTTAGGATCTCCTGGTCAACATTACAAGTTGAAAAACAGAGATGCCGTACTCGTTGTGAAACGTGTACAGTAGTCATAATCGAATCTAAATGTCTCTATTGTTTTGCTAATTCCTTCATCCTCCAAAATACCAAATTGTCAGTGACAGTGTACTATAACGTTTTCTCAATACTGTGTCCTTAGATACAGCACGTTGGGACAAGTTTGTATTTCATCTTTCAGAAGTGCAGAGAGTTTGAAGTAGATCATAAAATTTCTTTAATACACTTTATCTTCGTAACCTGTTAGGGTGCAAGTCTTCCGTGCCCTGGTCTCACAGAGCTTCCAAAGTGTCCTGTCTGCCTGGAAAGGATGGTAAAGTCGTCATATTTACCTGATGAACTGCCTAAAAATCACATGTGTTTTAATGGCGTATTCGCTCTTATATAAGAGTAATAATAACAATATTAGAAATAGAAAAAACTATGATAAAAATCATCATCAATAGATTAATAATACAATTTTAATAAATACTGTTAGTAGCAATTGCAACTACTCATGGGGCTGCAACTATGTCCTTTACCAAAGCCCCTTCCGCCTGTCCCCATGTCAATTTGACTTTTCTTCAGTTTTATCTCGCCAGTCTTTCTCCAGGCACATTATTTTAGATCTGCCACTGGTGTTCATCTTAAGGCAACCTTTGGTCAGTATACGGTCTTGCGACATTCGTAAAACATGACCCGGCACTTCTTGATCTCAAGATTCTGTCGCTTACTTATTTTTTTTTTCGTTCTTTTACTGATAATACGGGCAACACCCATGGCACGAAGATTTTTTCCTCAGAAAAGAAAAATAAAACCGTCTCTTGTCGTCTTCCTTCCTGCACCAGTGCATCTACATCCACTAACTCCAAGGATATCCGGGTTGTATCCTTCCTTCTTCTTAGCGACCGGTGCTGTCTTTCCACTATCAAACATCGTGCAGACTTTCCAAATTGCGGTTCGTACCATTGTTTTGGGCCCAAGAAAGCTCCTCTTTCAGCTCACAGCTTCCGATCAGGGCTTTTTTACTAAGAAACTGTCATACTGCCAATCTCAAAGTGGCACGAATTTTCCAAAGGACCTTGTGAATATGAGCTCGGTCTTGCGATTTCCGTAACGGGTTCCTTTTTGACTGGGTCGTGTTGTTTACCCATGCTCAACCCCCAACCAGGAGGAACAGGGTTTGTGATGTTAGGGTACCCATGTGAGGCTACGATGACGGGAATTTGTGACATGCTATTTCATTGGCGCAGAGCCTATAACTTGACGGAAGTCACAATGCTAAAATGTTCTAATAAATTAGCAGACTATATTTGTGCAATCTCTTTTAGGTTGCAAGAATTGGGTTGACATTTGTTTGATTTTTGACATGAAAATACCTTCTTGTTGTTTTAAAACATGGTAATTCATAAAATTTTTGAGTTATGTCACACAAGACACTATTCCATCACTTTGGTATCGAAGTAACCATCTTCCCCCGATGTTTTTTTATATGTGCCCAGTTTCATGAATGTATTCGACTATTTGTAGGATGAGTCGGTTGAAGGCGTTCTGACAATACTGTGTAACCACTCTTTCCACGGAAGCTGCTTGTCTCAGTGGTCCGATACCAGGTACAGTGTCTGCTGGCTCTTTCATCATGTCACAACTTAGCAGGAAAGATGGAATATGGAACTGTCTTGCCTTTCCACAATAGTAAGAATTTGTGACCCTCAAGCTCAGAAAAATCGTGATCTATACGTGTGTTTTTTGCCTGGCCCTATGAGTAAAACTCGTGCCAAATATTTTGTTGTTGGTTTTTCATGAGTGTAAGCGGCTTTCAGAGTCATGCACAGAGCAGGGAAATGTTTAGTTTTGTTTAGATGTTCTTATGACATTTTGAAGTTCTATTGTTTTTAACTTTACTTACTATAAAAATTGTTGATCTCTTTGTTTTCTTCACTGCCATCTGCCATGTTTACGAATTGAGCTGGAATATGCCATCTGGCCCTGTGGCCCTGTTTTGCACGTGATCGTGGGAGTGGCTTAACTATAATGACAGTTGTGGAGATAGTGGGCCAAATAATGATGCATCAGCAGACTGCTTTCAATTGGCATCAGAAGGACTTAAACATACCCTGTTAACCCTTGTTATTCAGCTTATTCGTCAACGCACACGAAACTGTTGTACGGAAATTTTAATATTTACAGATGTAGTTTTTGATTTGTTATTGAGTCTGTACGTTTGTCTATGAGCATTGATTCAACAAGAGTTTTTATTAAGGTTACCGTTCACCTTTAACGGTGTTTTCAGTTTTTCGTATGTAACTTCGTTAATACTCATCGGTTACCCACAAACCCTTATCTCAATGGGAAGCTTATGAAATTATCTAGATGATGATGACAATTTTTAAAAAAAACTTGTTTGTAAACGAATGCAAGATTCATAATTCAAACTAACTTTTTTACCTCAAGATGTCAATGCGAGCTGTCAGTTTCAATTTGTGCCATTTGTATTTTTTTATCAGTTTTAGTATCATTTGCGCTCTGGTTTCGTCCTGGCAATTTTTTATTCAAATCGTCTTTCATTTTTTGCAGGCATTTGAAGAAGATTCACCATTTGCAGCATACAAAACTGCACTGTTTGAATCATAAAAAATAATTGGAGCAGAGTTTCAAAATTCGCCAGGACGGTTTACATCTTCAGCTATTATTTTATAAGCGGGCCAGATTTGACGGCATGATGTAAAAAAAAGAGAGAGCACTGACCCTTTGCTTTTTCGCATATTTGGCCAAAACATGTCCTGAGATATTCACTCCTAAAACACGCGGCAAGTCATACAACTTCACTTCCGGTAAAAACTCTCGTTCGCCGTATCTCGCAAACTATTAGACGTATTGAAAACAATTTTTGTTACTAAAAGTTCATTTAATGTATATTTATATTCTGCGAAAATCTCATTTTTGTTTTGAACGGTAACCTTAATTGTTACTAGTATTATAATTAGTGTTTAGCTGTTGTGAAGCATGGCTAGTAAGCGCGCGGAGTTTGATGGGAAGAGAGGGAAACTTTCCCGCGCTGTTTTTCCTTCCCAGAAACCCTAGCGCGACTCGAGAAACCACGTGCACCTTCTGCGTGCTCTGACAGCTAGCTAGACGCCTGGAGGAGTCAGGGTGTCTACTGTAGTTGACGCTAAGACAGGTCCTCATTGTTGTTCGTTGCACGTGTTTGCTCTCTTGCAGCTGTCCAGTGTGTCGGTACACTCAAACACCCGAACACGTGGATGAGAACAAGTGTTCAGAGTGTGACTCTAGGGAGGTGAGGACAGTCTTGTTGTGTAGGTTTTGCCTCGTCAGCATTAAATAGCAAAAAATCGAACAGAGTCCTTACAGGCCGTAGCAGATCTCATTCGACTAAAAATTTAAATGTGTTGTACGTTGAAGGGCTTCCGAGAAATTAGCTCTTTTAAAAACATTTCAAACTGTATGAAGATTTGCGTCAAGCAAGGGAAACAGTAGTGGTTGTTGTAGCTCTACTGGAAGACTAAGGAATACTGTTGGATAACCGCAGAGATAAAGTAGAACTCTTGAATGCACAGTTCACGTCTTTTTTAACCGGCAGACCTGCATACCTTCTGAAAAAGAGAAGTGCATTTGTTCGGGTGTGAAAGAGCTCTTTTATGGTCATTTGGTATTTTGTCTCTTTGAGCTTATTTGTAAGTAAAACAAACATTTGAAAGAACAGAAAAGTACGACCTTTTACAGCATTACCGATTGAACATTATAGCTTTAAAGAGTGAAGCGAGGTGAAGCAAACGGCCCATAGTTTGCTCAAGACAGCTAGAATCTCGGTCATACTTACGAAAACCTTCTAACTATAAATTGTTACCTTCAAGCGAGCTATTGCTTGATTTCTGTATTCGTCACTCAAACAGCATCTTAAATATGAAGAATTGGTGTTTTTTCTTCCAGAGTTTGTGGATTTGTCTTATTTGTGGCTATGTGGGATGTGGACGATATCTCAGAATGCATGCTTACAGGCAAGATATATATTATTAACATTTATTAAATTAGCACACGACAAAAGTAGTAACGTCTTAGTGCTTGCATTTATTTTTCTCTAAAAGTAATAATTTATTTTTCAGATACAATATGGCTAGTTTTGTAAGAACTGATGTGGTTCCTGATAGTTTTGAACGTCTTAAATGACCTTTCACACGGTTGTTTTTGCGTGATTAGACCAGAAAGAAAGGGTATGAGTCAGTTAATCTGCCATGGTTAGCCTGACAAACGAAGTACGTACGTTGGCTACAGAATAAATTTATTTGTTTTTTTAAAAAAAATTTGAAGGCACTATCAAGAAACGCAACACACTTTTTCGCTGGAACTGGGAACACAGCGTGTCTGGGACTACACGGGAGGTGAGCTGCCAGGTCAAAGTAACATACTTAATTGATAGACAACAAATAATTAACAATTATTACACGAGCTCGAGTCGTACATGAGCCGATATAATTGTTTTATTATATACAAATCATCAATCAATATTCTTTTCAATAGTCGAATGATACTTTGGTCCGGCAAGTTTATTTGAGAGTTGTGTTCATGTTTGAGTTCGTTAAACAAACCGACACCGGACGAAGTTTTGTATGAATGTTTCAATGTTTGTTTCAAACTTTTAATTACTTGAAGTATTTCTTCATTTCTGTAAACGTACCGAAAAGAATCTTGAATCCATTTTTGTTTGCTTTTTCGGTGTTTTTTGTGATGTGGCTTTTCAGTTGAGTAAAGCTATAATTTCTTCCCTTGTCGGCTCGGCAAACCTCGCCGCCATCTTGAATTTCGCTACACATAGGATATGAGCTGAGATCCTAGTTGTTCAGGAACCAATCAGAGAGCTCCGTTGCCGTTATCTAGTGACTTGTGTATACAACAAACGCAGCTTTACCATTTGGTTTCTACGTTCAGTATATCATACCTTGTGATATTTTATGAATATAAATTGGGCTTGTGTGTTTATCAGTTCAACTTGGTCTTAGGTTGTGTTGTCACTTAGGGTAATGGAGAGCGTTTGAGCGCAGTTTATTTTTTGACCAAAGTAATTGGTTCACAAACAAAACTGGACTATCGTGGCGTTTCTAGTTTATTTCTGCAGCCACAACCACCATTTTTATCATCTTAAAAACTTTGCTGCGGTAGTATGGTAGGGCACCTTTGGAGTACATCTCTGGTATATGAGAATACACAAGCTGGCTACTTTTCTGGCAGCAAACATAGCCATCTTGTAGCAGTGTTGTCTTCTTGCATTGTACCAGCTACATGAATAACTTTAGAGTTGGGGCCACTGTTTATTGTTATTATCCCACTTTTGTCTTAGCCAGTAAACGATGTGTGACGTTTCCGACAGTACAGTCCTCGTGGCGAGTGCTGTTAGTTAGCGAAACATTCATTGCGAACCTCAATCTTTGCAGATAACTTTGTCCATCGATTAATCCAGAATAAGACAGATGGAAAACTGGTGGAATTCAACACGGCCAGTCAATTCGTGAGTAAATAGTATTTCACTGTAATGTTGAAAATTAGCTCTAATTTTGAACATTTAAGTTGACAAGACGGGTTTAAATTTAAAATCCCTTTTTAGGTCCTTGAAATTCTTCAAGAATAGCATTGTATAAATTTTTACTGCTATTGTGACTTTAAAGGCCGGTAAGTAACGCAAAAACCAATTATTAAGTGAAAGTTTGATCATGATCTGTTAGTCTGAGCAACTTAACTTCGAACCTAACTGAAAAACTGTCGAGGACTCCGACACTAAAGTAACTGATCAATGACTTTGGAGTCAGAGTACTTGAAAAAAATTTTAATTCAGTACTTTACGGTCCTTGAAAATTGTTAATCCAATGCCTGATTGATTTCAGTGCCTAGTAGTCTTTGAAAGTTCTTGAAACTCAGCTCTAAAAAATTGCTTGAGTTTAGTGCCTAATTGTTTTTGAATTCAGTGCCGAAAAATCTTTGAGAGTTCTTCAGTTATTCAGAATCAGTCCTTAGTAGAGAAAAAAAAAGTCAGGGACAGGGACAGGATACTTACACAAGGAGTAATAACAAGGACAACCAGGGTGGAAAACATTGCAAAACAGATGAAAATAGATCTTCTTTATGTGTCCTTTGGAATTAAAAAGTTTACAATGGGTTAGCTTGGGGACAGAGTTTTGCAGTTTGGACATTGGAACTGGAATAAGAAAACTTAAAGATAGTTTAAATTTCAGGCGTTCGCTGTACATCTTGTCTCGCACAAAGCCGTGACGTCTTGAATTTGTTTTTTGTGTGAATAATTACTTGATTAGCGAGTGGGCTAGTTAAAAATGAACGACTCTTACATGCTTACTGAACATGCAGTTTATTGAAAACTTTCGCACACTTTTTATCAATTTGAACCTTTCACCCCCACCAACTTTATCAACATTTATATTCTCCTAACACTGCTAATAATGTAGCAGAAGTTGTATGTTGCGAGAAAAAAGAAACAGACTATCCACGGACTCTAAATTCTTGAAGAGGAAGTGTTAACTTCTCCCAATCTTAGTATAAAGGAAACTTGCGGTAATAGGAATTGAGATGTACTAAGTCATCATTTGGCGCTTTTTGGAATGCAAAATGGGTTAGGGGGACATAGTTTACGCTTGTCTTTTGGCATGTTGTTGTATTTTTTTAAAAATTTATTATTTGTTTTCATTTACTTTGTTCTTAGCAACATAACAGTTCCAACTTCACAGTTACGGTGTGTTCTTTGAGTTATATTCTTTCACACTGTTTATTTTGTGACTGTAGGGTGACGAAGACGAGAAACTGGACTCGTTAACTCTCGAGGTATTTTGTATTGTTGGTTTGGACTTATGATCGTTTGATTTGGCATATAGTTTAGTACGTATTTTAATTAAAATAAAATAATGGAGATAGAAACTGAAGAGAGTTGCATATGCTGTATAAGTTTTGACTAGAGTTTCTTTTTACAAAGACCGTAAAAACCAGTAGGGCATTTACCGACCCACCCTCCCTCAGGTTGGGGTTAGGTTTGGTCTAGGGGAGGGTTGGGCGGGTTATGGCCAAGACACCTCCACCGATCCAACACATACTCATGAATAAACTGACACATGCTTTACTTGAAATACCTGACAACAAGAACAAGACATATACAGCACATTTTTCTTAGTAAGGATTTTGGAAATTGATAAAATGACGAAAAACAAATTTCGTGTTGGAGTTTGAAAATGTGACAAGTAACAAGTGATGCAGAGTGTTAGAACTACTAGTTAAGACTGCGCGAAGGCATTTAAGTTACACTTTTTGCATGCAGTAATCCGAAGTGATCGAAATTCCTTGTAAGTTATATTCTAAAAAGAACATTCGCAGTTGTTTGCCAATTGACCGTTTGCTAGTTGACTGTTTGTTGAAGGTTCGACTGCAATGCACGAGATTAACAGTGCTGGGATTTCATTTGTAACGAATCTGTGTTTGGTGAACAATGACCATGATTGTAGTTTCTTCGTTAAGGTTAATGACTTGCAGTTGCAATCAACCAAAAATTTATCTAGCTTTTGACTACTATTCTTAACTTCTTGGTTTCAGTACACTTATCTGTTGACGAATCAGCTGGAAAACCAACGGTTGTACTTCCACGGGAAAATAAGACAAATTGAGGAGGAAGCGGCAGAGCAGGTCTGTGCTTATATAAAGTAGCTTACACCAAGTAATAACCTGTTTCCACAGCTTCCTAGCAGTCAGCAGTGTATTCACAATTGACCGTACCAAAATCGACGGTGGCTGTACGTTTTACCACAATACCTTGCGAACCTAAACACAGCCAATAGGCACGAGGAAAGCTACGTATGATTGGGAAACTCACCCCAGCACTAACAAGATTAGCTACGGTAGGTTTGGAGTTGTTGGAGCTTTCTTATGCGCTTCAGGTTGGAGCTTTATGGGCCTTTCATATGCTAAGAACTATGGGTAAAGTAGCAGTTGCCATCCATTTTAGTACGGTCAATTGTACCAAATGACACGAGGAGGAAGGCTGGGGGGCCGAGTTGGGACACCAAGCATGGGTGGGGCATTCGATCTCAGAAAGAGCTCCTGTTCATTGTCCCCACCCATTGCAAACGCTAACGATTATCGGGTGATGCTCGATACACCAAGTGAGGTGCCATCGTTTGTTTTAAAGTGACAGTACATTGTTGCGTTCTTTGTAAAGCAACTCAGAGCTCATTGTCACTTGGTATATCGAACATAACCCGTAAGTTGAGTGAGTGACTTGTTCGCTGCAACGCCAACGGACTTTTCAAAAGAAACAGTAAAAAATCAAATTTTATCATTACTCACGGCAAACATTTATTATTGACTCCTTATTGAGTAGAAAAAGTCAGAGAAAAGGATAATGCAAACTTTTGTTGAAACACTAAAGATCTGCTATAAACCGTAACATTCCAACCGTCATTATCAACACCTGTCAGTTCGTTGCAGTAGACAGTATACAACATGTTGATTGGTTGTGAGGTATAACAAATTACCATCCGCTCTAAACTCTTTAAGATGAAGTTCAAGACTCTCCTACCAATATAACAGAAACGTGTGGATATATCATTTGACACTATTGGAAATACTTATTGTAATCCTTTTTGCCGTTGTTAACCAGGTAGCTGTTATGGAGGAACGTTCCAAAAAGACTTCAGAAGAGTGTAAGAAACTCGAGCATCAACTCGCAGAGGGAGAGAAGGAGAAGAAAAATATCGAGAAGAAATACGCCCAGGTGTGTGAAGCGCTAAGTTGAAAAGGTATTTTCACAGGTTTGCGCATGCACAAGGTAAAATACCTATCAAAGGGCACTGTTCAGATACCAGCCCAAGTTTTTCAAGAGGCAAACGATCCGGATGGTCTGTTTGAGGCGACCGTTAAAATGGATTGTAGTTTTCTCACATGTTATGAATGATGCTGATTTATGATCTGGTCCAGACATTTTTTTTCTACGCCCACTTCAAGATGGCGGACGCTTAGGTACTAGAACTGCGATATTGCTCATACTGAGATTCGTACTTAGAAAAATTTCAAGAAGAAATAGATGTTAAAAATGACGAAGAAAGGTGGGCATGGTGAGTCTCGAACGTAGGGCCTCATAAACAGGAGTCACTATTAATTACCACTACACTAACCAATCATTTCGCTGCCAACATTTCACATTTTTATGTATCTCTCCAAAGTTCTTACAAAAATAGCCCTGACCCAACCCTAACCCTTACTAACCATAGATAACCATGAACAACCATCAATAGCCCAATGTTATGAATTTAGGAATATTAAATGAGCCGTGACAGTCCGCCATCTTGAAGTGGGCGCAAAGAATAAATTCGCCCGGTCCGGAACACAAATGTTATAGAAGCTGGTTCAATAGCATCGAACCGAGGCAAACGTGATTGATCAACGGTCGCCAACTCTTAAGTTAAGATGTTTTCTTCAGAATTTGTTAAACAAATGACATATTAAAAATGTAAACTTTTGAAAAAGACAAAAAATGTCATCCATCAATTCAGCCATGAACATCTACAGGGATATAGTTCGTTAAGTCGAAAATTTGATATGTAAGTGTACGAAGATTTTGAAGAAAGATGTAATCTTTTGATCAGCGAGAAAACAAACAGTTGTCTCAGCTTTTCTCAGCCGTTCCATACTCTTTGATTTGTGCTTTTCATATCAAAACTCTGTGTGCGTCTCTCAACCAACAACTCTGCTCAGTTTAATACTAACAAGACTCCCGCCGCTGTTTTGTCTTTTTTCCGTTTTATTTTGTCATTGACTCGTTTTCACTCAGGTAATTTACTTTCGAAAACTCGCAGTCACGATAGCTCTAATCTTTTTACCTTTCCTTCAATGTTGGAGGTGTCGTGAGCTAACTGTATGGTGTTTTTCAAACGCTCGTAACTTTACAAGTTTGAAACTACAGTGTTCGGTAGATTTATCAGATTTATCCCAAAACTAATGTTTTTGCTGAATATATCTCCCTGTCCAAGTAAGGTTTTGTTTTCGTAATAATCTCTGTGTTTTGCATTGTGTTTAACAGGTCGTTGGTAAAGTAGGAAAGTTAGTAAATGACCTGAAAGACGAAAAAGAGGTACGTCCTGTCCACACCCGACTAGTGAGTGCATGATTAATATCGGCCGATATACACCTGCACGCTATGCGTCTGTGTTTATGTTTGTGTATGCGAATATATAGGTAAGATGCGTAACTAAGTCAAAATCGATTGTTGCTACCGTGAGAGTTGGCTAGAGGCACAGAAATAATTTGGGTTTTGTTTTTCCAAATATCAAATACAAACTGATGGTAATTATGTCACAGACAATCAAAATGAAAGTTATTGTATAGGCAGACACAGCATTACGAGAGACTGAGTCGACTTTGGTGTTTGTAAGCACGGGACAAATATCTTTTTGCTTCAAATTGTTAGTATTTTTGCAGATGTCACAAAAAGAGCTTCTACACCGTACCTCAGACATTGTTTCCTGCCCTTAAAGGCGATTAAAAGGCGATTTTTTGTGTGTGTAAATAGTATGTAGCTGTGAGAGGTTTAGAAGAATTTCCTGTAAAAGATAAGATAGTAAAGAAAAAGTTAAAAGTGTTTTGTACGTGATTTAACAGTCTTAAAACGTCAGTAAACTATGTAAAGTTTAATTGCTAGCTCTGCAGTTTGAGCCTCGTTAATTTGTTGCTAGTTGTAACAAACAAAAATACTCTTCGTTCTTTTGACACGCCAAGTGATATCCCTATACTACTGTGGTGTTTTTATACTATATAATTTCAACAGATTTGTGTTTGTTCATTGTGAGAGCTATGCAACCAGGGGAGCTTTATTGTAGGGTTTTGCAGTAACTCCTTTGAATCGATTTCCACAGATGAACAAGTGTTTACGCGAAAACCAAAAACTGTGGCAGGACCAGTTGCAAAAGGTGGAAGAAAAGTTTGCCGAAAGAGAAGCAGAAAGGCGAAAGGTATGCAACAGAAGATTATCACGGGGAGTGTGTGTGTGTGTACCATGGCTATTTCGTGCACAGCTTCAACAATCTTCTAACATCTTGGATAAGTAAATACCTCATTGGGTTTTCTCTTTCTTCATGCAGGAACAGTAGCGGTAGGGGTTTTTTTGCCAAAAACACCTACTAGACTTGTCTGCGGAGGAGGCTAGGACAACCTCATATCCACAAAGTAATTTGGAAAAATGCAGTTCATGTAGTTTCATTGTAGAATCCTATTATATTCAAAGTTTTCATTCTCCGCTCTTTTCTCCACCAAGGACAATGACAAAAAAGAGCATAACAAGAAAAGTTAATCTCTGAAATTGACAATTGCTTCATGTTAGCGTTACGATTTCTCGGTGTATCTCTTGTAAAACTGAGACGCTGAATGTTTGAAAACAAAACTCTTATTTCTCGGAAAACACCCAAACCGGATTTCGTCGCTTTCTTTTTACTTATTGAGATGGATTTCTCGTTTGTTTCTGAACTTTGAGCTTTACTTAAACATTTCGGAAACCAGGACACCATGTCGTCACTTCCGTGTGAGCAGTCACCTCCACTTGTCTCATGTGAGCAACTTCGTGTACACTCGAAACTTGTGTTCAAATCTTGCATTTCCGTTCAAATCCTGTGAGTTTCCTCGGAATATCCAAATGTGATAGCCAAGTTATTGATATGTAGGTTTGCTCTAAAATATCAAATTGCACAAACACTCTCGTGCTAGTTGCCCAGTATCCAACCTCTCCCTCAGTCAAACTTGCTCAGATGACCAACGAATGTAAATAAAGTGACTGGATGGATATGTTCTTTTTAAGACTTTCCGAAATCTTAGTTTCTTTACGTATTTTCAAACTTTGCCTGTTGTTTAAAGCTGCAACTTATTGTCGAGAAGCTAGAACTTCTCCGCCAGGCCATATTGGTTAGAGGTCAAAATCGTCTCGCATATACCAAGTACGGGCAGGGGGCAAATCCGACGCCAAAACAAGAACGGAGCCCAAACCTCAACGCGGTGCCTTCGGCCCAAGTAATAAATCTCTGAAACATTTGCACGCAAACGATAGAAAAATCTTTGTCCTTGATTCAGGCTACTCATCAGAGTTTGGATGGGGTCGATGTTGGATAGATTTCTAACACTGGTTTCTTTCCAGACTAAAATTAAACAGCCAAAACTGGAATCCAATTAAATATCTATAATCTTCGAACGCTCATTTCTTGAAAGTTTTTCAAAGTATTCGCGAGAATGGTTTCTTTCGCACTCTTGCGTGGACTCGGTTGAATTTGAACCTGAAGTTAAATTTTCGCTATTTTATGTCGACGAAGCAAAATGTAAACAATGAGATAATCTCCTATCGAACAACTGTCGTCTCTACTCGTACTATTTAATAGATAACATATCTGGAGACTGCTCGAAAACTGCAAAGTTACTCAGTCTCCAAGCTTTAATAGCATACAAAGATACTGTTGTTACACTCACTGATAATTTAGTTACTCATATATTTAATTAATTAAGATACAAATATCTGCTATGAAAATTTATTAATGTGACCTTTGTGTTAAAGTGAATAAAGTGTTGTTGTTGTTGTTGTTGTTGTTGTCAGCAATAGTTAAAACTTGTTTGTTGTGTTCTTCTCAGGAAATCGCTGAGCTGCAGGAACAGATTGGGGACCTGATGCGGCATTTGGAAACTCGAGAGGCCATTTCCGCGGCACCTGACGAGACGCAACAGGTTTGGAGATAGCGGAAGAGTAAACATGTTTGGAAAAAAACAGTAAAAGACTTGATGGTATAATAATGGTATTTATATTAACGGACTTTTCTAACAGAACCACAAAGTGGTTTTTTAAAAGAAACCAGTTGGTCTAAAAGTCATTAAAAAGCTGTTTGAGCATAACTACAAAAGAAGCACTAACAAAAGGGAAACAAAACTCGTGCATAATAACAAAGACGATGCTTTGTTTTTTACCCAGGAGTTACAAGAAGGTCAGTTGTGCGTCGGTGGCAGCCCATCGCCAGCCCCACAAACCACGAGGAAAGGACGACGGAAAAACAAATAATTGACAAGTCTTTGTTCTCCTTGCCGGAGTGTTGCCCCCCTGAGCAGTGTTCCAACTTTCGCGGCAGCACTTTCGCCGGAGAAAACCCCGACTGACGTTGTGCAAGCTGAACTGACGAGTCTTGCACACAAGGAATGGCACTGTTCTATTTTGTTGCTCACCTGAAGAGTGCTTCAAGATGGTCGTTGAAGCAAGGTTCCGCTGTCAAGAGACGCTCTACCTTTTCACCCGCCTTTTTAAATGGAAGAGCAGATCTGAGAAACCAGGCTTGGAAGAAACTGTTGTAAAACATACATCCACTGAATGATAAAAGTTTACTTGTGGTGTGTATAGCTCTAACCCTTATATTCGGAATCCTCGCCTGATGGCCATCGAGATGGATTGTTGCAATGGTGGTACGAGTCCCGTTTACCAGCAAGGTGTCGCCGAAGATTGTGGCTTTGGTGTTTGACTCTCTCCACGATCTTTTCATAGCTGGTATCAAAATATTCTTTCTAGACGTCCGTACTGCGCACGCATCCCCCTCCCACGAGCTACAGAAGCCAGTAGGGTCCAACTGATGGGATCCTAAAAAAGCTAAATTGGTACAAAATAGCGCGGTGATGGGAGGGTGGTCAGTTTCAATGCTTTTCAGCAGTTGGATGATCTAAAAATTTCAAAACTTTTCCGGGGTAGCACGCCTTCCAAATCTCTTTTATCTTCGAAACTTGTATAGCATATCATTCAAGCAACTACTGTTTTGGCCGTGGCTCTTGAGGTATGCACCCCCCTCCCCTCCCCTCCCTCCTACCAAACAGATCCTGGCTACGGGCCTATACGTGTTCGATGAACGCTGCAGAATCTAACAGATCTAACATCGTTTGGCATCCCCAATTTTCAGTTTATTTTTAAGAATGTCCACGAATTTGGCGTGGCAATCCTTGTCATTGGATTCCGATACGCTGTAGAAAAGAGGGTCCCCGCAATATAAGTCCGAATATTCTGAATTCTGAAATGACTTTGGCTATGGTAAGAAATGAATTTTTTAGAAGCTGTTTTATCTAACGACCATCTCAAATACAGCATAACTCCACGTATAAGAGCATGCTTAAGTTTCAATAATATTGTGATTGTAAAAATTATTGTTAAGACTGTACTATAAGATTATTACATTGTAATGCGCATGTGAGCATCTGCCTATGTAACACGCGCAATATAAGTAAATAAATTATTATTATTATTTTATTATTATTATTATCATACATTATTTAAGTCGGCCTAAACAGGCTTTTACGTAAAGCAGCTTACCAGAAAATGAGGCCGGGCAGCGTCTTAACTGAATACATGTAGGTTCTTATTTTCTTATGCTGGTGAATTCCCAGTTGCAGTCACGATGAATGCCGCCAGATTCCCATAATAAAATCACATAACAATGTTGGCTCGTTTCAAACCAAATATTTTGCTGCTAGTTCGCCGATCCTTTCACACCATCACCCTGTGAGCTCCTTACGACAGATCTTTTTCCCAGCGAGATGACTGTAAACTCGCATAGCGTAATTAAATGTACTGTGCACTTTTTAGGCCTTCGTAGAAAACTAGTGTCGTATTTTGCGGGCAATTAAAAAAAGGGTGTGACATTTATTATCAATTATAAAAAATATATTACAGCTGAAGATAACGTTCTTTATGCCAATGCTAAGAAGAAAATAATCAATTTTTAATGCCTTTGTGACACAGCTATTGGCCTGAGAATGCTGAATGTTGTTTTTAACGCTTTCAGGTTTAAAAATTTACTGGGGGGCCGCTCTCGACGCTCGCTAAAGTTTCCCGTACATTTAAGTATTTTGAGTTAAATAGTCGGTTAGTTGGACACTCTACGTTGTGTGTCTTCGGAACTAGTATAGCGTATCTTTCTAACATTAATTAGTTGGTCCCGATCCTTGAGGTTCGCGGGGGGGGGGGGGGGGGGGGGGGGGGGGGGGGGGGGGGGGGGGGGGGGGGGGGGGGGGGGGGGGGGGGGGGG
>JAOBRG010176097.1:0-18013 GCA_027574985.1 Umimayanthus nakama | reverse complement strand
ACCAGCTTTTAACATATGATAATTCAGAATTTATTATCGTTTCTAGGCTTGAGAGGTTCTTATGGCAAAAAAAAGATCTAAAGTATCGGTATACCGCACGAAATTGGCAGGTCCTCAGAATTTGTAGCTCCTATAGATGTAAACTGTCTTCTATTACTCAGATGAGAAACAAACCAATCTTTAGCAATTCCTCTTACTCCGTAGTGTTCCAGCTTTTTTATCAGAATGGGATGATTCACAGTATCAAAAGCTTTGCTGAAGTCGAGAAAAATTCCACACGAAAACATCCCTTTTTCAATTCCCTCATGTATTTTATCAACTATACTTAATATTGCGTGTTCTGTAGAATGGTGGGAGCGAAATCCAAACTGTTTTGCATAGATAATGTCCATTTTTTCAATGAAACTAATTAGTCTATTGTACATGAGTTTTTCCATGATTCTATTAAAGACTGATAGAAGTGAAATTGGGCGATAATTACACATGTCTGTCCGTAGGCCATTTTTAAAAACTGGTAGCACTCTTGCAATTTTGAATTTGTCTGGGACAATTCCTGTTGCGAAAGATGCATTAAATATAGTTTTTAAAGGCTTTGATATAATTGTTTTTAGAAGTCTAAGAATATTTGAAGGTATACTGAAGGGGCCTGTAAATTTTTTTACGTTAATTTTAGATATTTCAACTTCAATTTCAGATGATGAAGTTGGAAATAAATAAAACGTATCATATGTTTGGTTGTTTAGATATTGCTGAGGTGTTTTATCAGTACTGGGCACGGTATTTGCAAGGTTATTTCCAATTTCGGCAAAGTAGCTGTTGAAAGTATTAGCAATTCGGCGTTCGATCACAGTTGTTCAGGTCGCTTTCAGGTACGTTTTTAGTTTGCTTTTTGGTTTTATATCTAGTTTGTTTAATTTTTTGATACGGCACATATGTTTTTTTAAAGTTATTTTAATATTAGCACTAGCTACAGGTTGCGAAATACAGCGAAGCGTGAGAGCGACCATGAGAAGAAAACATGATTTAGGATATTATGTGTAAGTTAGCCTCAAGTCAGCTCAATAACCCTTTAAGCTCAAAACACGACCTACGGCGTATTGCTAAATCTTCCTGAAGTATCTTCGCATGCATTTTCCTTCTTAACAAGTTGTACGAATTTGGGTTTTTTTTGTCTGTATTCATTCTATGAATGATTATTGATAAATGCCTGTGTGAGAGGCAACGTAAACAAAAAAATTGTTTTTAAGTTATATCAATTTGTCCCATTAGTTGTATATATGTAATGTATAGTATAGTAATGTATAACGGTATGTTCTTCTCTTGTGGTTGTGTAGCTGATAGCCTGCAAGCCGGTTCATTTTTCCCCTTATTTTTGGGAGGGGGGGGGAGGGGGGTTGGGAGAGGCGCAAACGAACCGGGTAGCAGGCTATGTAGCTGGCGTTTCAACGAATTCCGACGGATTGTCATTTTAAGAACAATTACTAAACATACCGTACGTCCGTGGACAGGAACGTAAAGCCGTTGGTCTAGTCTTTATCGGGGGACTTAATAGAACCCACACACTTCTCGATAAGAATAGGCTTATGCCAGTGTTGTGGTCTGTCACCTCCCCCCCCCCTACATACTACTGTTATTAGCGTTAGCTAATATGAAGACAAGCCTTGTAAGGGACCCAGAGTCCTACTGCTTCGCCTCCAGTCGGTAAAACATCGCCACAAATGTCAAAAACATATAAAATAATAATAAATAAGGTACGGGCCGAATTAGGCTGTTAATACAGCCTCTTGTTTTTTCTTACTATTGAAGTATTGTTTTTTTATGAAGGTTATCAACTGGCATGCTATTATTTTATCGACTTTTTTATGTTTTTACTTGTAAACAAATTTCCTCTTAGTTTTAAAAACACTAAGTTTGATTAATCAAAGATGCAAAAAAGCTAAAGTTACGAATAATTAAGAACGGAGTCCTCATTTACAGCGTAAAATGTTATATACTTCAGTGTTGTATAAATCAATTTGTTGCAATTACTTGTGAAGTTTCAGTTTGGTATGAAAAGTCCTTATTGTATGTTAGCATTTGTATGATCAGTTAAGAAGAACTAAGGATAACAAAAACATATTATCGTTAGAAGAATGCAAACGCAAGTAATAAATAAGTAAGTTCACGAAAACTGACCTTAATTGACCTAAAAACAAAAAAGAGAACCTTTTTATTTTGTCCCGGAGATCATTCGAGTTAGTTTTGTATACATGCTATGAATAAATCAGCAAACAGTAATCACTCACTTTGAACTGACCTTTTATAGAATAGTTAATATTACTAACAGAATTAAATGTTTTTGAAATAAAAAAGACCATGTCAAAAATGGCAGTACTATAGGTTGACGAATGTAAGTTTTAAATTACAACAAGCATTGCATATTGAAAACGAGTAGGACACTAATACTTTGGTTATTTGATAACTATATATGCAAAAATCTTGTAGTCATTATATCAGCAACCCTAATCATCTAAGTCCGTGTGACTTCAATTCAAAATTCATTGCGGAAGCTTGGACAAAGCCGAAAGCAAAACGATAGAACGGTTTGACAACTACAGTTAACTAGGAAATAAAAATTTGAATAAATCTATATAAATTATCTACATGTCAGTTAAAATATATTGTTAAATAAGCCAGATTTTTTAGTATGCATAACTTGATATCGGATTCAGAAAAAGGGGAACCATTTAAATTTTCAGTTTTCGAATAAAATTTTGGTTCTGTAGTTCAAGCGATTATATAATCCGCTCTAATTTCCATAACTTGATGAATTAATTCTTATTTAAGAGCACGACAAAACAAGCGCATATCGCTCTCAGAGCTAACTAAGCAATCAAATATGTTTTAGTTCGGTACAACAACAAAGAAATTCTCAATTGATCTTCAGTAAAGTTAGTTCCAAGCTACTCGCAGGCTGCCTGTCGTGCTTGAGTTTCTATGCCCCCAGCAACTAACTTTTATTAAAATATGGTGATTGTGCTTATATCTGACATTTCAACGATGTAAGTCAACTTGTGTAAACCAAATTAAGACAGGAGTAAGAGTTTTGCAGCTGATCAAATCAAAGGATTTAAAGTACATGTATGCAACGCACTTACACCGTTATCAAAACATTGAAGTAGTTTTCTCTAGAGTTATCTCCTTTGCTATAAGCTGATCGAATTTAGCCACGTGACATCATTTTACTTTATTATTACTTTCAAAGTTGCCCTGCGGATAGAAGTCTTTACTTTTTCAGATAGATTGAATTACCATTTTTGAGCATCAGATCTTGGATTGTGGAACTTTCCAACTTTTAAGGGAACTGCATTCGTGGGGCACTCTAAACAATGCCGCTGCACAGTACATGACAAACAAGTGCCAGGCAGATTGGAAAACATTTAATTGAAAAAACGTGAGAAAGACGACTGTTAAAACGATACGCTGGAAGACCCTAAGGTATTTTAGCATTTGTGATGAAATTTCAAAACTAACAGCAAAGCTTCAACACTAGGGGCTTCTCTGATATACAGCAGAAATCTTCTTTCAAGAGAAAAACTCAGTTGCAAGGCTTAGGTTTGCGTTTCTAACCCGAGATAGAAGAAGTCAAAATAGCGGAGCAAATTGATCCGTGAAACAGTTGTTTTAGCTGTTTCATCTTGTGTGTCAGTTCCCAAGGGTTCGGCCTCGCGTGGCCGTGCATGGAAAATATGTGTTGTATTTGCAGTCCTTTTACTTTAACTCCGCTGGTTATTTCATTTATAAAATAACTGTTCCATCTCGCTATACTGGTAGCTGACAACTCAGATAGCTCAGTCAATGACTGAGCTTGATTCTTCAGCGGGTTGTTTTCTCACAACACACTTTATTAAAGCCTTCAGGCTAAATTAAAACTCCAAACTTTGAAGATACATTGTACGTCAGCACGTTATCCAAATTTGTTGTCTAACTGATACAACAAAAAGATTCCTGTAATATTACAACGATATACATTTACCCCATATTCAGTTAGTTCTTCGCGAGGAGGTTTTCTAGTTTTTTGCATGGTTTCCTGCGTGCGCTCACCAATTTCAAAGACTACAATAAAACGCACTTGTTTTCATTTTAATAAGAATGAAAACAACTGGCATATAGATTTGATACTGACGACTCTACATTATGTTTAATGGAAGGAAAAGGAAGGCATGTGACATCTGAATTGAGACTAGTTGCAAGTACAAATTTAGCCTCCTAGTAATGATGGGTTTTCGCTCGAAACATGAGCTTTACACCCTAACCTTTCTTGAAAAAGGACGCTATCGTATCCACCCTCGTTAATCAAAACTCATAGCCAGTTTTATTTTAGTGAATGAAGAAAAATCTTTCTAAACCTTTTGTTTTCCAACATACGCAGGGCTGAGCCTGGAGGTTTGAGAAGTGAACTAGTCGGCTTGGAAACCAAGAAACCTGTTTCGGTTAGTTCACAATCAATCATTTCACTTTTTGATTTCATTTGTTTTTCTCCCTGGTTCAGTGTTATAGTTTACTCTTCCATAGAATTAAGCGCCCATTTACGGCTAAGAGAGAAGTATCTCGAGACATTGTTCATCGCCACCAGAGGTATATTTCCCCCCGGGAGCGTCCTAACTGTCAATCAATTTGCAAACTGTTAGCATAGAAAAACCCTGAAGACGAACGTTGTTTTGAAGGAGCTGATTGCACCTGAGAAAGAAAATTCAATCTTACAGTATAACTAGGCCTCAAAATCAGTTCCTCGGTGTCCTTGGTACATCCCAGTGGCAGTGGCGAAAAACGAAGGTTTATATCTTGGCTTCGAGCATTCGCAGTAGCCACTGACTGATTGTTATTGGTACCTAACTTCTCAATTTTTAAAAAAACCCAAAAGGTTTAATTCGCCAACAGTTTTGAGATGTAGCCACTGGTGATCGTGAGCAAAAGAAAAAATAATGTTTACATATCAATGCACATATAACAGATTTCTGCAACATTGTGTCCACATTACCCTAATCTGAATGTCTGAATGGATGAGTCCAATTGTCCGCTGTCGGTTAAAATTCCATTTTTTTCTCGTTTTGTCAATAGTTAGAAGTCTCTTTGCCACCTTTTGTCGCTAGTCAGTTGATCCCATGACATCTTGGACGAACAAAAATCGAAAATCAAAGTATAAAATCAGCTGTCTCTTGACGCTTCTTGACTCTGTCAAGAAAGTATGGTTAGTCTACTTGAGAGCTTCTTCGTAGAAAAAATAGTAGAGAACAACTTTCGCGGAATACCGATTACGATCTTCCTATGATAAATAGTATTCTAAAAGCATTTAGCTATGTGTTTTTATATATTTCTGATCAAATTCAACCAAGGTCTACAAACATAAGTTAAGAACTATGAGCTTTCTTAGAACTATCAGTATACATTGCCTTAGGTGTGATTTAGCCATGCACGAGAATGTTTTCGCGTAAATATCAAGGAAAACATCAGCAGTGACTCAGAAATGTCTTACTTACTTTCAAATTCTTACAAAACATATCTTATGCCTGTAGCTGTTATACCAACTTCTCTAGAAAACAAGTTGTCTCTTACATGTATTGCAACTAAAAGCAATGAGGTAGTAAGGTATACTTTCGGCACAAATTTGATTGTACCAATATATACAAATGAGCTAGCCATCAGTTTCCAAGAATCTATATCCTTTATACAAAACATTATCTTGAAAAATCATGATATTAGCTAGATCAATATTAATTAAGGCGTCGTAACACGGAATTTAAAAAAAAGGAGATAAAAAAACTATATACATAAATGATGGCAATTTAAGAGTGAGCTATTGGAGATAAAACTATATTGGTCAGTGCTTAAGCGTGCCTTCTAACTAAGCATACGCAAGCACGACGACCAAAAAAATGACTATCAAAATCATTTAGGTTTTGAAAATAACTAAATGTCTTCGTTTTGACGTTTGAGCTTTGTTCCGAATCATTGAAAGGGAAAGTACAGCTTGGTACACAGTTTAACAATTTTGCTGTCAACATTCCAGAGTTGCAAATCAGCTGCGGTAGCAACAACGGTCGCGTACAAACAAGTCGATGGCATGTTGGAAAAAAATAAAATTAAAGTACTGTATAGAAAGGAATATCAAATAAATCGTTTATTTTTTTTAATAATATTAAAGTTTTAAAGTTGATAGTGGTTATGCTTCGGAAATTATCTTAGTTTCTTTTAAACTGGATGATTACCTCATAATTTTTTGATATGCTATTACTAACATCGTTCTTATTGTTAATAATCTAAAACATTGTTTCATTTTATTTTCTTTAATATAAGTTATAATATTTTTCAGCACCTATATTTAATTAACAGACAGTGATAACGTGAGACACTTTCTAACATGGCGGATTTTAATTTGATAAAAGACAAACAATCAACATAAATGTGAAGGCAAAAACTGAACAAGAATTGCTCACTCAGCCATTAGTTTGTTTAACTATTTAGCTAAACACACCAAAAATACCTGGCCATAACGCATGAAGGAAAATTGCAAAAAGAAAGAAAATAAGTAAACATTCTAAATTCTATTCTTGTGTGACTGGCAGCTGAACAAGTGACATCTCAGGTAGTTTAAAGTATCATTCTCCTAAAGAGAAAAGCACAATTTTACCCAACAACATATTGGATTTGACTTTAACCGCAAAGCAGCACAAAAATAGAACTGATGATGCTAAATTACAGCTTATTATCGTTAGAAATAATGAGATAACATTAAGCAGAACAAGTGGGTACTAAGCGTTTTATAGAAAAATATATTTTTAAAAGTTACCAGTATCTGGCATTTTTTATTCTTCGGTGTTCCTGCTTGGTTACTTCAGATCTTTAAGCCGAGCAAATAAATTTGAATTTATATGACGGAAAGCGTTGGAACTCTAATTAGGTGTACTTCGCACGTACTTTCTTAGACTCTCTTAGATCTTGGCCTCAGGCGAGCAAATCAGTCAACCCTTAGTCTGGTTCCGCTTTCGACTGTCTTTCACTACCCACTTAAGCAACCATTGACGTAGATTTGCTAAGCCACAATTACAACACGGTATCATGCGTGTATTTACTGACACAATCTTGTTTTACTGATTAATTACAGGTCTCAAAGGAAAGCACTCAGGAAGGGCGAATGAGATCTACTAAACAACCCCTACAGAAACACAAATATAGATATACCTTTTGAAACTCAAAGAAACAGAGCTCAATCGATGGCTTTTCTCGTGCGAACTCTATTCTTTCTGGTTCTTACAAGCACAATTTTTAGAGCTGATTTGTCTGGCGTACAGAGGAGCAGCACGATAAAGAAAGCACGATGCCAGGCAAACTGCGTCACACAGGTACGTAGTTTTATTCGTAAATCTTGATCTTCTTTTGTATTCCAGACACAACAAAAAGTTTGAGAGTCAGCCATGCTAGGAAGGCAAAAGTTATGTGTTTGTTCTGGATCTACGTGAGTTACTCGTGCTGAAAAAAACTAGCTGAGACATTGTTTGCAACCCTGGTTAAACTGGAGAAAATGTGTTTTTTTTTTTACAATTTTCCACCGTAGCGATGCAACTCCTGCTCGTATTTGGTCATATTAAGCAAATAGTAAACCCAGCTTTGAAAATTAAATTGATTTTTTAAATCTAAAATCAGAACATTGCCTCGCAAGTATGACCTTGGTCGAAATGATACGGTTTCATAATGACCTCCGAAAGTTCAGCCATGTACATGTTGCACTTTCTTCGTTGAGGTGTCAGAGGAATTGGAATTTAATGAGTTATGGATAAATAACAATTGGTTAGTTTTCCTAAAAAGATGCTAGGAAGCGACACATCGTGTGCATGATGGTTTTCAAAAAATACTAATCAAAGGCAACAACCCAAAGAATACAATAAATTTTTTTCTTAATCTTGATCTTCAGTTCTATTTACACGCGCGCGAATAAACATTTTACATGATCGATGACATCCGAAACATCAAACGTCAAAACCCACGCGCCTACGTGCAACAAGTCGTTCCATGGCAGCTCAACGAAACGTAACTTTAGGCTAGAAAAAACCTCCAAATAACATATGCGATTCATACACAATAATCGTATGCTGTGGCAAAACCCGATAAAACTCCATCCATTTAGTTGAATTTTCGTAACAATAGCCGGAGTGTAGCTAATATCAGTTAATATCATACTGTGGCTTGTGCAGCATCATTTCCGCCAATTTCGAATGTGGTCCAGCTGGTTCAGTTCTTCATCTTTCTAATATTACTAAATATAGTTGTTCCCATAACTTTTGAAAACTGCAGAGAGACATATCTGCTCGCTCGTAGAATGACTAACGAATCAGGTTTTGAAATGTTTGTTGTCGCGTTGAAGTGGCTTTATTGTGCAGACTATTAGCAAACAGCATGCTAATACTGCACAATCATATTTAAAAAAAAAAACAACTCACTCGGGCGTAACTCACCGTGTTTCAAGCGAAGATTCTTAGCAACCCAACTGCATGATGTTTTCTGTGAGTTGTATTAAAATGGCTAAATGATTTTATTGTATTATTTCAGCAAAGAAAAATCAAAATGGTTTTTGAAAGTTATATTTTAACTTTTGGCCTCGGTCAACAACAGTACGGCACGCATGATTTTGAATATTTAAGCAGTATTTAACTGCAGCTAGCTTCAACACATACATTTGACAAAGACTTAGAAAAAAAGTCTTATTTTCTGATACCTTATTTTCTTAAAGTAATGACATTTCGTGTTTTTCAAATTGTCTCGAGAAGGTTTTAAAAGATTCAATACTTTCCCACACATTTGTGGTTACCATTCAAAAAAATAACGTCAACGTAATTTCGAGAGCACTCTTTTTATCTATTAATGTGGTAATTTAGATGAATAATTGCAAAAGCCAAAATTAGTGTTTTCTTAATTCCTGCCGATCATTCTTAAGCACAAAACTAACTTTAGTATTAACTTACTGGAGCTCAAATTGTATTTAGTAAGAGGGAACAAACACGAAACATTCCAAAAGAATATCGTCTCGTATGTAGTCATAGTTGCACCTTCGCCCAGAACATGCATGTCGTATCTTTTACATTCCCCTTCGTCTCCGTCATAATATCTTTCCGCAATGCACCCATTTGGCTTACTCACCTGAGCAATCTTTTAATATACCCCAATTGTTTTTTTTCTTTATGGATGCTATAACTATTTTCAGTATTTTGCCACCGCCTATTATGTAAATAGTTGCCAGTAATATTCCGAGGATGCTCCTTTGTTGAACTTGCTCAACAAATTATTGATCGTTGTGGCGTTACATACCCAATACTCAATACCCTTGCAACAACGTTGTAGAGGGAGATTTAAACACTAAAACATACTTTTTTTGATTTGTGATAATTCGCATGCGATAGTTTACCTCCGTAAACTCATCAACTCTTTACTTTATTTCATGAAAATCATAAACAATATTGAATGGCACTACATTCTATTAAAGGCTTACGAAACGGCCGATACGTGTTTCCTTCACGCGAAACTATTAGACAGTCAGTTAAAATGACTTTCATTTTCTAACACGCGTTTCCGTATCCCACGTTTCCTTCAAACAACACCGGGCTAGAATAAAAATCTTGTTGATGAATTATTCAAACAGATTTAGATAAATTTAAGGTGTAAGTGCCTAAAATTGTTATGTTCGTTCTTTTTCATTTTCTTTTGATTCCAATGATGAAATATACATGATTGTCAGACGAGCAGAAAAAAATTAACAGTGAGATACTTTTATATATTCCATAAAACATCTGTGTTTTGAAACAGATTTGTTTAGTAGCATTTTTGTTGTATTCTTGTTTGTCTTGGTTTGAAGCGACATTTCCTGTCTAACTTGTGGTTTCCTATGTAAGTTTCCTTCCAGTAACATCCGGGACAACAAGACATCACCATGTGAAAGGCAAGAATGTCAGCAGGTAGGAGGGGTTTAACTAGTTGCCTTCTGAAATTAATATGTAAGCATCAAATAACGTCCTCCCATGGCCCAATAATTTGTCCATTGAACTGCTAATTTGGATTGTTTCCATGACTCAGTGTGTGAAACATTTATGAGCATACTGAAGATTGTTTTAACTTCGTCACCATTTTGCTTTCCAAGCGCTAAGCTTCAAATATTTTACAGTGTATAATTTAATAATGTTTATACACTTCCTCAAAAAATGGAAAGCAGTCAGTGAAACTTAGGTATTACTATTAAAAGCTTTCAACACAGTAGACTGTTCGAGGATGTTGCAGTTGATGGTGAACTTTTAATTTTTTTCTTGGAATAATGCAGATAAACGTCCTTAGTAATGTAGAAAGCGTTGAGAAAGTCTTATATTTGGTAGTTTTCTAAGCATATCATAAAATGATAGAGGCTGTTCTGATTGGCTAATTGAAATTCAATATCACTTTTGTTCATCGAGTTTTCCATGAGTAAAACTCAGTCCTTATTAACAAATATACGTCATTTGCCGACCATGTCGGGCGAATTTATTTTTTATTCCCACTTGAAAAGTGGCGGACTGTCACAGCTCATTTATTGTTCGTAAATTCATATCATAGAGTTTTTTATGGTTGTTCAGGATTACCATTGGTTAGTTAGGGTTAGGGTTCAGTCAGGGTTACTCTTCATAAGAACTTTAGACATGCATAAAAAAGTGAAGTAAGTGAAAAAATGGGTTAGTAAAGTGGTAGTAAAAAGTATTTCCTGTTTTCTTGAGGTCCTACGTTCGAGACTTGTCATTCCCACCTTTCTTCAGCATTTTTAACTTCGTTTTTTTCTTTCAAGTACGATTCTCAATTTGAGCAATGTCACAGTTCTAGTAAGCGTCCGCCATCTTGAAGTGGGTGTAGAAAAAAGTCGCCGATGCCGGGGGAGCACACCATAGTGAACATGCCTTTGGGAATGCGTGTTTAGTAACACGTCCCATAAGAAAACCTAAAAGTTATGTTAATATAGGAACACACCTTGATTTGTCCCTATTTTCAAAGACCTAAATTTCAACACGATATGGTGTAATTCCAGCGTAGATTTTAATTTAAACTTCCAGTGTTACATCTTCATGTGACATTCCAGCGTACACCTTGATGTAAACTTCCGGTGTATAACATAATTCATCATTCACTCGAAATAATGAATTTAATGGTAGTTTTATTTGTAGTAAAATGTTAATACATTTTTTTTTTCTTGCAGTGTATTTCTTGGTGCACTTCGACACTGGATAAATGCAATAAAACATGTGTAAGTATTACAAATCTCAGATCCACGTGGGACATTTAGTTGAGTTGATATTTCGTTGTCTAATATATAAAAGTAAGTGTTAAGTCTGATTTTAAGAGATTCTTAGAATTGGTTATAGGCATTTGGCTCATGCGTTTGGTTAAGACACAGTAGAAACGTCTTAACTAGTTTAGACTAGTTTAGAACAAAATCCATGGTTTTTCCATTGCTTCTACCCTCCTCCTTAGATCTCACTTTATTTTGGAGTTGTCCTTTCCCCCTATTTGTTTTTATATTTGGTTCTGCAAGACTTTGTTATAGAGATTAAGACTCAGATTCAGCTTAGCTTCCAAATAATATCTAAATCCGGGATCTGATTTTAAAATTATGCTTTTTATAGCTGAGGTAAATTGCATTCAGGTTAATAACTCTATTAAGTATATATAGAGTCTGTTTTTCTTTTCAATTTGCTATAAAGCAGGTAGTTTTATTTTGTTATAATATGAGTTTATCATATTTCAAGACACAGCATCTCACTTCGTTTTTGTTCAGTGGAATTTTATAGTAGAAAGCCAAAGCAAGCCACGTGTATGTTTTGTCTGTGTGAATGTCATTCAACCATTAACAGGTTATTTTCATTTTTATGGCTTAGTTATCAAATTGCAAAGTAGTAAATCGTTCTAATGTAGAATATTTTGCTGTTCAAAAGTAAGAAGCAATGCAAATTAAACTAATAAGCACACAAACAGGTTCCGTAATAAATCTATTTTAAATTTTTAGTCTTCATTTGTGTTTCAGAATACTAATGAGTGTGCGATAGCCTGCAATTATCTCGCGTCTGCTCCGGCTGACATTGAAAACGGTTACGATATCTCCATCGGTGAAGTTGGAGCACCTCGTGTTGTTAGCAAGAATTTCACAAGCTTAACGTTAAAATGGACGCCGCCAATGAACACCAGCAATGGAACAATCGTGTACTTGCTGGAAGTGCAGTACGGCGGAGATAAATCATCCGGAAATATTTGGAAGAATTTAGACCTGGTAAGCAAACCTTTCTGACATTTATAGTAGATTCCTTGGTATTGGAAATAACAAGATAAAAGATTATTCAGAACACCCGGAGGGTGGGGTTCTCGACCTAAGTTTGGTTAGGTAGGTGCCGCCAGCACCTTGAAAATCTGACCTTGCTAATGTTTATGATAAAGTATTCGTGCAAATTATGGAAAACTGATACCCTGTTCATGAATTCACATCAAATTCCATTCATATAATATCGAATAAGGAGGGTAAAAGCAGCTTTTCAAGAAAACTATGCATCGAAGTATAATCCTGCTTTGGGCCAAAAAATTTCAACAGGTTTACGCTCGGCCCAGCCATATAGTTTGGTTCAATAGCTTCCAATTTTTTCTACGTGGCTGCTTCCTACCCACGATATTCATTCAAATCTGATAATTTATGGTTTTCTTTTTCTATTGAATTGTGAAATAGTTGTCAATTTTTAATCTCTTTGGGATTTTTTCAGATCATCCTCGTTCCACACGTCACGTTGACACAAATGGAACTTTGCGGAGTTATCGCAAATTTTGACAACGAACAGCGCGACATTAATGGAATCTATTTCATGTATCGGGTTGTTGCCCTGACCGAGCAGAGCAGAACATCTAACAGCAAGTTCTCAGACATTGTTTGTAAGGTTCAATCGTTTTACTTTTCTTAGCTTGTTGTTTACTGGTTAGAAGCTTAACCAAAGTCAGAAGTGAAAGAAGTGTCGTAATATTAATAATAAGATACCTTGTTTGATAGTTGCTGTTGTGTTTATACTCTTTCGTAAGTATTTTTTTAGCTTAATGACTAAAACGTTATCAAGATTAAAGAGTGTATATTACGAATTGTTTTAGTTTCTTTTGTTGTAAACTTAGTTTCATAGTTTCCCATTGAAACATTCAAGCAGGAACTCAAAAAAGCAATTCATCGCTCAGTACTAATTTGCATATTGGTCGTGGCTTACATCTTCTTTTGCTTGCTTCATGTGTTTGCTTTTGTATTTATTTCTTGTTGATGTTTTATTTCAGGTAGTTGTTTGATAGGTACAAATACTTATAAAGAATTTAGCAGTCTAAATTTCTCTATTAATCCACAGCCCTAGCAAAAACTTCTTTGACCCTATCTTACCCAGTGGTCATGGATCCCTCATTAAGTTTTCTTTTGTGTCTTTTAACTAATTTTTTCTTAGGAGCTGAAATCTTGAAACTTTTTATTCAATCTTTTTTTGGAATAATTTGGCATCCAGTTTGAGTTGGTGCACGTTCTCTCGTTAACATGGTAACAGCAAGCTCGGATACTACCTTTGCTGTTTTTGTTGAAAAAATATTTATTTTTCTTCAATTTTGTGCCTGTAGAACTAAGTTTATGAAGACATAAGTTTTGTTAGGTTAAGATAAAATGACGTCATTTTGACGTCATAACCAGTGAGGAACTAAGACAACTAAAAACAGAATTTGTCACACTCAACAATTGTGCGAGGTTTAGTTAGTTTAGGGTGAAGTATTAGGGAAAAACGGAGGGAAGGGGCAATCGCCAACAAAGCAGGGTAAGATAGGGTCAAGTTTCGATTAGCCTCTATTGTCATGGGCAGTATCTTTCCGCAAGTTGTACTTTTCTTTTTCTCACGAGTGCTACATAAAGATTGTTAGTGTTAGTGTTGTTGTTGTTTTGTTTGTGTTTATCATCTGCTATTGTGTCATGCCAATGAAGTATTTTTTCTTAGCTAAAATACAATTAATTGCCCATGTTGCATTTATTACATTTGCTTTTTGCCTCTTCTCGATAACAAACTTAGCAGATCTTACTTTATGTTTAACATAAGGGCTACCGCGACCTCCTCCAGTCGAGAACGCAACATTCACTCTGGGTTCATATGACGCTGCTAATCCAGGAAACCATCTTCAATTCTCCGGCAATTGGAAGTTTATACCAAGTAAGTTGGAAATTTATACTAAGTAAGTTGGAAAACTGAATTAGCTTTACGCGTGCTAACGAAATTGTTTGCCTGCTCAATTCTTGTCACGAGAGTGAAGTACATGTAACTAAGCCTGAAAAAACAAACAAAGCGGAAAAGACACATTTATTTTTGTTTCGGCGTAACGTTACAGCTTGCAAGACACAAATAAAAAACAGATTGCCGGAAGTGTGTTCTTTAATTTCTATAAAAATTATATTGATTATTTTTGTTTTTGAAACAGACTTTTTGAAAGTTTTGTTTATTAAATTGGCACGCGTAAAACAGCTTTCATCTCTCGCGTTTACGTTATTTGTGAGTATAACTCTAATAAGCCCAAGAATTCTGGTTTTCACAATCTCACGTTGTAGTTTAGACAGCCCCATGCTCTAGGGTAACACTAATTTTCATTGTTTGAACAAGTTCATTTAGAAACACTGACGGTGTCATGCGACAACCAATTATCAATCACAGATCTTATTCACGTGACGCCCAACATTGGTCACGTTTTTGAGTGCGGTTAAAGGCTTTGTTGAAAACGTAACTCTGCAGCTCTCTTCTTCTTTGCTTTCATATCTCATCAATTCCGAAAATTCAAGTGAAAACCATAAGACAGTGACGGTGCTAAAAGAAACCTTTCGTGGAGACTTGCGTCTTTTTTTCTATTTGTACCTTGTGCTTTGAACGCAATGCAAAAACGCATAAGTAACTTTATGCAAGTCGCGTCAGATATCGATACCCCAGTTTCTCCAGCTACATATCATACGTACCTACGCCATCAATTTTGAGATTGAACGCTGTGCAGGCAAACAGGCAAATACGCTAACAGCCCTCAATACCAAATGAAGCTTTCTAAAATACTTTTTTACTCCCCTCGTTCATTACAATAGAAATATAATGTGATACGCATTGACATGTTTAACTCACCCGTTCCTTTATTTTGTACTGCACTAACATTATTTTTGTCTTTGTTTTTGTATGCTTAAGGCTATTGTACAACTGTTAAAATAAATAAAGGGAAATTTTTTTAATAAACAATTGAATGTTATAAAAGATCTTATAAAAGATAACAAGTTACGAATTGTTATACTATACTAAATAATTATTTTACTGAACACTAATATATTAACAACCGCCTTCAGGTGCAACACATAGCTTTGTCAAGTATATTGTACACATAAGATGCCTTGATCAAGTGACCGGGAGAAGGTGTTTCGCTGGCACTAGTCCATTTAATCCACAGAAACAAAGCACCAGTAAGGTAAGATCCTGTGATTAGAATTGAACACTGTGGCACAGATCACTGGTAGCAGAAAGTGAAGAACTGGTGGCACTTGGCAGTTCAATCTACAGGTATTTTATAACCAATTTATTTTTTTATTTAGACCTCATTAGCGATGCACTTGTCACATACAGCTTTGAGGGAGGGAAACATCCTGCATGTCAAGGTGGGCAACTTTTAAACAGCAACTGATTAATGAAAAGGCACAATTTTTCCCGTAGAATACGTTCGATGACTGCTACCCTGAGTAAAAATATATGTGTTGAAATTCACTTTTGATCCCTTCAGCAGAGCAGTAAGATACGTAGAGGTAATCGTACACCTTCGAGTGCACTTTGGATTTTATTTGCACGAGTGAGCTATTCAAAAGGTACCGCAGAACCGGTTAAACTTAAGGTGGGTTCGATTGACCCTATTCCGTCTGTTCCAGAATAAGAATAAAACTTAAAAATTCTCTCCTGATTTGCAGAACGACCAAATATCTAGTTAAACGTAATGACTGGGGTGAGAATTGCAGAGCAACTGCATTTTTCTTCTAACTTTGCAGGAATTGGGTCCAATAAGATTGAACAAAGTTTTTGTTCTGTCTATTCCTATTCCGGAATAGAGTCAATCGAAAGCGCCCTTAAACTTTTAAAAAAACTTACTCGTGCAGATTATTTTTAAATTTATTACTTATTAATAGTACACTTGAGAAAATTTAGCGGTTCCTTCAGTTGCAGGAAGTAACGGTTTTCGGCTCCTTTGTCTATCGGAAACTCTGGAAAGCATAAAGTCTAAATAGTTACACGAAGGCATAAAGGGGGGGGGGGTAATAGTCGCAATTTTAGCGAAAACCTCCCTTTCATAGGCAACACATGGGTTGCGTGATTTATTATGAAAAGGTCACAGGTCGTGACGTCACCTAATTGAAGTCAAAGGATGTGTTAACAAGCAAAGAACAGTTGTGCCAAAGCCTTTGGAAAATTGTCAAGGAACTAAATTTCAAGCCAAAAAAAGTCAAGGGGTGGGGGGTAAGATTGACCCCCCCTCCCCCATGCTCGTTAGGGTTATACGAAAAACGCCCAGGCCTTTTTGGTATTGTATAGTTATTTGGTCTTTTTACACAAGGAATAAACAATCTTACTTTGTTACATTTTGCTATGTTTTAGATGGTTGCGTTGGTTGGATGTAGTACAAGCAATGTTACTACATTTGATGTCGTGTATCCAGGTAATGAAACTCCACATTGTTTCATTTGATCAGCGGTATTGCAACAAAACGTAAGAAGTTTTTTTTGCAAATGATTTTTAAAACAAGTGTGTTATACTGTTTTTTAGGTACGAAAATCGTTAATAGTCTTGAAACATTTTAGTGTTTATTGTATTTGTTTATGAAGTTTATAATAACCGATTTCCACTTTGTTACATGTTCTTATAAGATGGTTGCGTTGGTCGGTTGTATCCAGCTAGTGCCACACTTTATTGTTTCTAGAAATCATTCGAAATATGTCACTAAAGGATTGTTTCCGAAACATTGCATGATTTTATTTTAACTTTTGCTTTGACAGGTTGCTTTAATATTACGGACTTTCCGACCCTAACCTGCTGCCAAGGTTTGTATCAAACGCTTAACCTTTTTCTGGTCCGGGGGAAGTTCGTGGTGAAAATAAAGTTGGGGGGAAGGGGTTGGAGAGATTTGGGGGGGGATGGGGGGGCATGACTACCAAATATCGTGACTCTTTCCCAAAGTTAGGGTTCCTTTTAATTAATTATTATGTTTGATATAGGAGCAACACCATTCATTGGATCAAAAACTTCTTGAACGATCGGCAGCAATACCTGGTTGTTGACAGTGAACGTTCGGCTCCCGAACGTGTCCTGTCCAGTGTACCACAAGGCTCAGTTATTGGTCCAGCACTATTCCTTACCTATATCAACGACTTACCAAATGGCATCAAGTCTAAGATCAGGCTTTTTGCTGACGATACTATTATGTATCTCACGGCCAACAACAGCGAAGATTGCCAGCAGCTCCAGCACGATCTAAATCTCCTACAGAAGTGGGGTGAAGAATGGCTCGTGCAATTTAATGCCTCAAAGTGTGAAGTTCTCCGCGTCTCGTGTGCACGCACCAAGATCCCGTATACCTATGTACTGAACGGTACTCCACTAAAGGAAGCAGACCACACCAAATACCTTGGCATCCACATTCCAAAAGATATCAAGTGGAATAAACAAACAGATGTAACAACAGCCGAAGCCAATCGATCTCTCGGCTTCTTGAAGCGTAATCTGAAAATTTCTTTAAGTGCTTTACGTGAGAAAGCGTACATAGGCTTTGTACGCCCGCAGATCGAGTACTGCGCTGCTGTTTGGGACCCCAGACCAGGAGTTGAAAAAAAAGGAGCCCACAAGATAGAGATGATTCAAAGACGCGCTGCAAGGTGGACTTTAAAACGATACCACAATACCTCGAGCGT
>JAOBRG010175875.1:0-18021 GCA_027574985.1 Umimayanthus nakama | reverse complement strand
CGTTGCCATAGCAACAGCTCTTAACTAAAACTTGATTGCTGTAATGGAAAGTAATTAGCAAACCAAAAGCTACTTCCATGCAAAAGCCTGATCTTTTGTATGCTGCTAATTCGAAAAAATATGGGGGCGGTCCAAATGACCCCCCTTTTTGCGCTAACTTGTAACAGTAAATAGCTTGGACTTCCGAGGGTTAACATGTCTATTATTTCAAGTTCTATAACTAAGCGAAGGCAAACTTCGTCTTTGTCTCAAGTAAAAGCTTGGTACCTTTCAGGAACTGTTAATAGGGATATTGGAAAAGTGTTTCTTTATCTTTATACAATGAGAACAAAAGATAATGGCAGTGATGGTCAGGTTTGAACGTTAATTAACTGTACATGTATAGCGGCTCTAAATCATATAGGAACACAGTAATATATATAAGGCTCACAATGTTTTCTGAAATTTTTGAAGATAATTTGGGAAAAAATTGTTTGGGGGAAATTGTTGATTTTGAAAGAGTTTTGGGTTTTTATGATTTTAGGTAAGTTTAATACTAATTTTTGGAGTTAATATTTAATGGACAAGCGCCAACTCGTTTGCTATCCGAGGAGTGGCGCTTGCTCGCTTAGGGGAAGTGTTTGTTGCACCCATTAACCTTTTTCCCCTTTTAAATATCCTTTCAAACTCCTCTTATAACAACTAAAATCTACCCTGTTGCGCCCCCTTAAGCGTACTCTTCTTACCAAAATGCAGACCCTTCTGTTCTTGACGTTTTTCGTGTGAACCAGAGAACAAAAAAGACCAGCACCATCAAAGCTATCACAGCTAATCCAACAGAGATTGCCACAATTGTGATGTTTGAGAGCTGTTGTTCACGTGCTCGTGTCTCGGGTTGTGTTGTATCGATTGGCGGAACTGCAATAATGAATCATTTAAAAAATGAATTACTCGGTTTTTCATTTTTGCAGAAATTAAAACAAAGTTGTAACAGTTGACATGATATTTGAGTTTATGAAGTGCATAAAACTCATAAACAAACATTTCTTACGGTATAATCACCCCCTCTACTTTTTCCTCCCCTTCCTCTCCGTTTACACAAAACCTTGTTACAAAATAAATACCTACCAAACTTTCCAAATGTATATCTTTTTGCTTCTCCTTTTATATGAACGTTAGAAAATACGGGCAAAACCTACCAAAACACAAATAAAAGTAGTAAAGTTCAACCGTGTCTTTTTTAAACAAATTTTGTACTTAGTTTTAAGCAAAACGTGACTGTGCAATTGAACTACTAACCTGAAAGTCTACAGCTACTGTCCGGGGTAGCCCGTGGACAACCAAAATTGTGCTTGTCTATGTGAATGAAACAGAAACCCATGTTATAAAATATTACCAAGCCCTTTACAACACCACAGCACATCACATCACATGACATCGCTTAATTTACTTGTTGTTCAAACAAACTGACAGTCAAATAATCATGTGGCTAGTTTTTTGGCTTTGTAAAAGATATTTCATGCTATTGTTAGTTTCTATCTTGTAAATAGCATCAAAAGAGCTTTGTATAATATTTTAAAAGGGTGTATTGCAAAGAAACAAAATGACCAAAAAACTTAAATCTCTATATATAAAATGTAAAAAGAGTGGATGTAATCATTTTATGTTGTACATTATTCAAACAAACTATACTTCGCTCTACTCTAGCAAAATCGAGCTAGAATTTTTCATGTGTTTGAAACGCCTATTCAATAATAAAAAAATATCTGTTTTCTCTCGAGTCATTCAGCATTTTGAAGCATTACAATAGAATTAATTCTTGCAATGTTGTAGCAGAGGTTTTAAATTTTAAATAAACTTATCTGTCAAAGTTCAAAAAACGTATTGTATTTAGCTTTGAACTTAGAAAATGAAAAAAATGTTAAGTAATCTCACGAGCGTTGTGTTGTGCTGTTGTTTTTTTCCTCGGTTCTTCTGTAGTTTGTAACTAACAGAGTAGTACGTGACGTCACTGTGAAGAAACAAGGGCTTGATCCATGAAAACGCGATGGTGTTGTTATTTTCGAAGCCTTGATCTTCTGTGCTATTATGCCACCGGACAATCAAGTTTCTAACTTCCACAAGATAGGAAAATGGAGCTTGAAAGAAATATTTAAAACAAATGTTAGTTTTGACTCCTTTCTTTTGAGGCCTTCCTAAACTATGGAAGACTTTGTTACCTTCACAATTTTCTTTTAAAAGTTCTAGACATAATAACAATCAAATAAACATCTTTGACTTGACTTGGTCGTTTGCTAAGAAATACTGTTTAACTGAAGTAACTAAATACAACATTTCCTAATTTTTTTTTACTTTCTAAAATTGCAGTCAACTTTTACATCTCAATTTCAATTGCAAGTTTGTTATATTGTTAACAGAAACGATAACCTGCTACAAACGTCCTTTTCCATAACTCACAAAGAAACAAAACGTACCCCACTTATTACCAACTCTAACAAGTTCGTGATCCACGTTAATTACATTTATTTAATACTTAAAATGTGTTGCATAATTCTAGTCAGGTTACAAAACGTAAGCGCTTTTTCTTCGGAAATCTCGCATTAAACGCTGAATTTAAATACAACGTTTTTCTGTACATTTGAAAAAAAAATCTTGGTCTTCGGCCGTGAAAAAATAGTATTATCTAAACATGGTGACTTACCTGGCGTTAACCTTTCAACTTGCGAGGTTTGAAGATATGGTGCTAAGTCGGCGTTCTTGAAGATCGGTCTCACCTGTTGAGACAGCTAGCAGAGCTTAATCATACAAAAGAGGATGCAACTGTTCTTTACTCGTAAACACATACTTTAACGCTAATTAAGTGACGTCACAACTGCTGACGTTGTCATAAAAAGTAACGCAAGTTGTGTGTTGACTTCGAAATCTTAATTTTTCGCTAAAAGATTACTAAATACTTGTAACGTCATATTAGATTCTTACTCTTTTGTTGATTTCATTAGCTAAATACTGTTATCTCGTCGTTTTGTAGTAGAAAAACTCAAGTTTGAGCAAGATCTAAAATCCAAGATGGCGGCTGTTTGTGACGTCACTTTTTTGACTATCGTTGCATGAAAACCAATTTGACGTCACGTCATTTCTAATTCATTTAATTTAACCCCCCTCAAGTGTTTGTGTAACTGTTTATTCTTCTTCGAGGGTTAAACAAGTTTGCCTACTTGCTTAATACCAAATATGAAAAAAATTATCGTGATTTTTGGCCACCCTTAGCAGCATATTACAGTATAACGAGAAAATTGCATACCTTAATTTTCACTTTTTCCTTCGGAAGAATGTTTATAACAGTAAACGAAAAAGCCGTCTGTAAGATATAAAGATTAGTGGTATATTTAGTAGTGAGCAAAATCAACGGTTGCATGTTTTCTTAAACGAAATGGAGCAGGACCTGCTCATATCTCCTTACTTAATTTAAGAACTGCTAGTTTGAATCACGATTCTTGTTGGAATAGAAAATAATAATTCGGATAACAAAGACAACGCATGAACTCGACAAAATCTAGTATTTTGAAAAAACCTGATATATCTTTCTTTCCGACTTACAAGATTCATTGCACGTGTAGTGTTGGTTCTTCCAGGAAACACAGAACCAGTCACGCGGTACTCCACCTGATAGTAACGCATCGTGCTGTAGTTGAACGAAGGCCTTGCCCACATGACCTGGTAGCTATATGACTGGTTTGTTTTTACAAAGACGTACTGCACCTTCAATCCACGAACTCTCAACTCTTCTTGGTTAGGCTCTGAAATGATAAAACAAATTCTTTTGGTTAAGCAAGAGTTAACAAATCATATCACCAAACAACACAGACTATTTATGCGCTTGTCTAATAATAGTTTTGATATAGATCGGTGGAACATTAACCAAAACAATCCTTTTTTCATATTTTTGGGACTGACAATTGTTTGACGAATGTTTAGCGCAGTAGTTTTATTAAAGCAACAAGTAGTAGTTTCCAGGTCTTGACAGTTTCTTTTTACGATAACAAGGTGCTTCAGTTACGCCCAGTGCTTTTCATCTCTGGACACACTCGTCCGAAAAATACGTTTTTTTATACCCTGAACGGGATTTAATGAATCATATAAGTACAAATGTTATTTACCAGGAGCCTTGATAACTGTCTTTGGGCTTGTCTTAACTTGTGGTATCCATGAGTCTTTGTACACGGCGGTAACCTTGGACAGCAAGAAAGAACACAAGAGAAACTTGATGCAGCGTCGCCTAGCTTCGGAAACGTTCCTGAGTTTTTTTTAATACTGTTTGTATACTGCTTTAAACATTTTTTAAATACTGACCCTATTTAACTACAACGAATCTTTCCTGCGGAAGGGCGGGGCTGTTCTAACTAGAAATGTGTTTATCGTCAAATTGCGTGGCGTTATTGGAAGTAGCTTTTCCTTAGGCAAGCAGTTAGATAGTATATTTATGGGAAGCCCAAATCCAAGCTCCTGACAAGTTGGGTCGTGTAGCAAAACATTTTAGTGTTTTAAATCCAAGTCAAGACAAAAGTCAGCGTTACTACTCTGGCTATTATAATACTGCACTTGTCATAAGCCCTAACTGCAGCATTTATAGCAACGTCTATATCAAGTGCGTATGTTTGTTACCTGGAAATGTAGCGTTTCGCTAAAGGTTATATCCTCAATCTTAATTTCCGGTTTAACCTGAAAAGGGAATTACCAAAGTTAGCTGTTAGAAAACATAGCATTAGAGTGTTTAAGATATTCCTTAAATATCCTACACTAAATCTAACGTTATTTCATTTGCCTTACCTTTTTCAGATATAACTAATGCTGCAAACAATAACACTTCCAAAATGCTTATTAAAGCTTCATTAAACAATACGTTTCTTGCCTCAATTTCTGCCTCTTATCAAATAATAATACGATCGTGGAGTAAAGTGACCATTTTTATCCCTTGCTTGGTCCATATGCCAAGGTTGTTCAGGTTGTTTAAGCTTTTCTGCGGTTATCGATTCACTCCCTTAACCTTTCCTCATACTACTACCAATGTGTGCGCTTACCAAAAAGAAAGAGTGTCATTTTATCCATGTTTAGGCTGTTTTACTTCAACGTTAAGGTAAGTGGAATAATCAGTTTAACGTTAAGGTAGGTGGAATAATCAGTTTTTGTTTTTAGTCACGAGTTAAAACCAAAGACTGTTCTTAGAAGTTAGAATAACAGACTGGACCACATATTTCTCATTACAAGGTAGAACGCAACTCAATTCGAGTCGAAAACAAGTTGGCGTCAGTAGCACGGTCTCGCGGTTCTCTACAAAGGTTGTACATCTTCTTTCTATTTTACATTTAACAGAGAGGATTAGCAACCAAAGAGACAATTCAAGACCTAAAGGTCAACCCTAGCTCACTGTTTGTAGCATAAATGCTCTCACAGACCAGCGTTATAAAATATTTATCATCCCGCCGGACGAAGTCGGAATCAACAACACCTTTATCTTTTAAACTAGCCAAGTCCTGTCAATTACTACAGACTGCTCACTAGCACCTTCACACTGTTAGTCGATAACATTCAACTAAATACAGGATGGTTACACACGGCACTAAATAGCCCTGGCCTCAAAATTGCACACTTTAATGTTCAAGGTCGTCTTTCCAAAACACTGTGACGAATTTCAAATCCTGATGAAAGAAAACCCGTTTGACGTGATGTGCTTGTCCGAAACCTGGCTAAAACCCACCACGACCGTGCTGCTGACGCCATCTTCTTCCCATTGAGCAACCAAGAGAGAAAAATTACCGTTGTACCCCTAACATCCCTTCCGCCCTCGTAGGTCAACTCGTAAATGTAGTGTAGGAGCTGGTTGTATCTGAACGGTGGTCTGTCCCACTTAACAGTGACGTGCATTGTACCATCAGAATTCATATAGAACTCTCTATGATGCATGTTTTGTACTATCAGCTCTTCCGTTGGAACACCTGAATAAGAAAAACAAACAACAAAGTTGATATAAGAAATGATCGTTGCAGTTATAACATAACAAGAAACAATGTTTAACCCACGAAAGTCCAAGGGGGGGGGGGGTCAAATGGACCCCCCATAGGTTTTTCCGACCTAAAATTTGAAGCTTTCAGGCAATCAAAATGAAACTTTCGGTACCTGTAGTCTGATAATGAGCGCATTTTTTGACGTTAATTTGATGACGTCATCACTTATAATTTATGCGTAATTAATTATGCAAATTGAAGTTCAAAATGAAAAACTGAAAATGTTTTGGAAAATTGGTTCTCATTTCTTTTCTTAAACTCTATTCTCAATTATATTCTAATGTTAGGTTAAAAATACATATTTTTACTAATTCCAGTAAAATTTGCCTCAGTTTTAGGTAAAATAAAATTTTTTGAAAAATCCAAGATGGCGGCCAAGATGGCGGACATGTTGTGAAATGATTGTTGCCATAGCAACAGTTCTTGATTAGAACTTGATTGTCGTCATGGAAAGTAATTAGCAAACAAAAAGCTACTTCCATGCAAAATCATGATCTTTTATGTGCAACCGTTTCGAAAATCTATGGGGGGGTCCAAACGACCCCCCCTTGGGCCAACTTGTAACAGTAGTTGGCTTGGACTTCCGAGGGTTAAGGCCTCTACGGTGTTTGAACCCATGACCTCTGCAATTCCAGCGAAGATAAAACCAGTCATGGCCGTACCTTTAAACTTATCATTTACCTGCCTACCTTGCACTTTTATATTGCTTAGTGGTTCGAGCATTTGCTCCGGATTCGCAGAGATTACGCTGTTGATGTATAAATATATTCCAAAAAAAATTGTTTTCACCGAAACTTCACATACGAGTTTCTTTCAAATACTTTCATTCGCACAGCAAAAAGAAAATTATTGACTCTGTACAAACAAAAAAAGATGCGTTTGATCTTATTAAGTCCAGAAGAATTCAGTAGACATGTAATAGTGAAAAAGTTATTTTTTGCATTACAATCTTATGCCTTAAGTCTTTGTAGGAACGACATATCTTTTTTGATTTGTTCTTTTTAAAATAGTTTTTTCCCTTTTTGGGGCTGAAAACAGAAATTTAATAAAAATATACAAGAATATTTTAAAACGTTTTTACCGAAAAGTTGTAAAACTTATGTCAGCATTTTTGAAACGTGAACAGAGTAACATGAACGAAATTCCAAGATGGCTTCCGTGAACGATTGCAAAATATTGACTCGCTCAGCCTAAATATCTCTGACAGTTTTTTCCCATATCTTGCCACTACTGAGTGCTTGATTCCCCCGTAAACCCCGTCCCTCCTTAAATAATTGCTTTATGCCACAAAAAATAAAAGATTTGAACACAAGTTTAACGTGTTCGTATTGGAATTACAGATCAATATTTTTTTACTTCTATTCGAGCAAACCAACCCTGAGAAACACTGGAAAACAAATTTTGAAAAAAAAAAAGTCAGTCTGGCTTTTAATAAATGAGGCCTGATGTGGTATGTTTTTCTCCAATACGGTTTGGTTTACAGCATTTTTTGGGAAATGTGGGAAAATCGAAGTTTGAAAGCCAGGTGGTGCCATCGGTTGAAATTTGTATTAAGTACTTGGTACCAGATACGCTAATTAAAACCAGCCTCCCATTTCACTGTAGATAAAAAAAACGTAAGTGATACGCGAAAAAACCCACTTCTTAAAGGCGCATAGCTTCTGTCTCCTTTTAGAGCATCTCACCTTCACGACAAACAATTTGTTTACTTGCGTTTTTAGTTGCTGATTGAAAAAATGTTGAAAGAGTAAGGACTTTGAAGATAGCTACGGTGGCTATATTTCACAACAAATAGCTAACCTTTTTTTCTAAAAGCAACTCGTGGAGATAATTAAAAATACCATAACCACGACTAGTGGTCTAAGGTAACCCTAAAAGTTGCTGCTACCATTAGTTCATACCTGGCATTGTAAACGTTATGCTTCTTGCCTCGTTATGTACATTAAGGCTAACTTGATTGTACACAGGTGTGACCTGAAAAGATACAAAGGATTCAAGTTAACTCCGGATTACAATGTTATTCTCTCCCATTACAGCAGCCAGGTACCCATCGCTTTTCCAGAACCCATTTGTTTTTCCGAGAAGACCGTAAAAGGCACTCGGCAAGCTTCCAGTTTCGTGTGCAGAGGTTGAGTAAAACGGCTGCTGTTTAACCCTATCTTATCCAGCCTGGACTTTTCTTAGCGATCATATTTAAAACTTTGACAAATATTACTACAGTCGTAGTTATTCATTTGATGTTCGTCATTAGGTGTCACAACAGTTTTATTTATTGATCATTCAACAATATATTTGACCCGAAATAAGAATTACAGACACATTTTAAATGAGGAAATCTGCCATTTTTCTGGTTTGCTCGGCGTTGGCGATTGCGAGTAGTAGTGCTGAGAGCGACGATAAAGTAAAGTAGTAGGCCGAGAAACTTGATGTTGTGTTCCAAATTTTTGTGTATTTAAAATTATGTTTATATAGATATTTGAATCACTAACTGCGTATTAGATTGTAAACAAATTGTCTTACCATTACTTCATACTGCTCCAGAGGTTTTACGATCACAGAGATCAGGGGAGCTGTCTGTGAACGGAGAATAGTATTCTTTATAAGAATCCACAATGACTTATGAAGTACTGAAGAAATTTGTAGAACAAGAAGAACAAGAAGAACAATTAAGAACAAAAACAAAAACAAGAACAAGAACAAAAACAAGAATAAGAACAAGAACAAGAATAAAACAAGAACAAGAACAAAAACAAGAACAAGAACAAGAAAAAAGACAAGAACAAGAAAAAAAACAAGAAGAAGATGAAGAAGAAGAGCAGGAGCAGAAGAAGAAAAAGAACAACAACATCAAACACAACGACAAATACGACGATAACAACAACAACAATAACGCAATTGAATTGTATACTTTCAAAAGCAGTTTCGTTCAAAAAATAGTTTAATGTTTGAACACGTACCGTTTTTTCTAAGTTTGATAAAAACTTGCGAAAGAAGAACCCGGTTTTTTTGTTTGGATCTCCGTGACGAACTTTGTATTCCTCTACATTGTAGTTACAAGTGTTGTTCTGAATGGGAGCTGGCGGGGTCCAAGTAACATTCACCAGGAATCGGTAATCTTGTAAAAGTTTCGTTGAGTGTCTTTGAAGCTTTCGAACTATTTTATTTTGCTCAGAGAGACTTGTTGTTTCAGATGCCCCTAAGTTTAAGGGAGAGGAAGGTATTGAATAATAATAATAATAACAATAATAATAATAATAATCCTTTAAAAACCTGGCAAAAGCTAGAGACTACTTTTTAACCTTGTTCCACCAGGGGGGAGGGGGCGGAAAGTGCCCACGCGGAATTCAACTTTCCAGAACTTCCTTAATATTAAAGTAATACCAATCAAACTTGGCCACTTTTACTAAAATTTATTTAAGAACAAGATTCTGGAAACATTTTGCCTCATGGGTATAACATGTTGCCATGACAACACCGTTTTTGGCACCTTGTTTACTCAATTTTTGACTTTTCTAGTATTTTTCTCCATTAATTCACAACTAATTCATAAGTACTATTAGTCTCAAAGCCAATTAATCGATATTCCCTGTTAAATAGTTTATTTTACACGTAACCTGTGACGTCATAGTATTGCGAAATACCATTTTTTAAATCCAAGATGGCGGCCGTGTACTTTGCACATTGTCAAAATTGAGAGCTTTTCTCGGTCAATTTGCATTTGAAAACGTTGAAATTAGAATAAAAACAGTTTTAGTTACACTAATAGCGTTGAGTAATAGGATTTTGATTAATATTTGAAAGTTATAGTTTAAGAACTAATGTAAGGTTTGAACATCAAGCTTTCGCTGGAAAAATCTCTGTTTGTATTACTCTATTTCCTTAAAAGACTATTATTTATATTAAAAAGAAGTTTAATTACATTTTGTACCGTTTATTTGTCAATTTTTTAAGTCAGAAACGTCTCTAAACTCTTCTATTTTAATTAGTACAATTTTGGTAAAAATCAAAATTTTGGCAGTTACGACGTCATTATGACGTTTTGACGACGTCACATGCCAATTAATTACACCAAATTAATTAGTTTTTAATTCTCTACTACCTCACCAAATTTCGCTTCATTATCATTAAAAGTTTTAGAGTTATTGGCCACGGGCACTCCCCCCCCCCCCCAAAGATTTCACCCCTTTAAAAATGCCCAGGCGGAATAGGGTTAAGTAGTAAATGTAACTTGCAAAGCACTAAAAAGTTAAGACAAGAATGTTGATATGCGTCTAGACATCTGAACAGCAAGACATTTGCTTTGGCCATTTATTCGGTGAAAATTGAACTAATAAAATGTACTAGACTTTTTTTTGTATAAATGGGCTGTTTAATATTCAACGCCACGAGAAGAACTTCCTCTTTAGAATTGGAAACATCTACTGATTTCAGCAGTTGCCCGAAAGTGTACAGTTAGTGGAACAAATTTTAGGAAACATTTAAACTTACTCTCACAACACTTGTCCAATGGGTAGTTCTGTATATTTAAACATCCTGTTAAAGTATAAAAGACAAATACGAATCAGGTAACATTTACATGTACATAAATTTAATAGTTTTTCATTTTTAATTACAGCCTGCAATTTATAGTTGCTTTAGCGTATTTACAGTACTGTTTTGTTACTAACTCCTCTCGCAATTGAGCTTCATTCACTGTCAATGAACTAATTAAAAGTATTACTGAAAGGGTGAAAATTATATTAAAATACAGTTTGCAACACAAAAAAATAATGAACAATGATAATAATTACAATAATAACAATAAAAATAGGAATAACAATTAATAACAATAACAATAAGAGTATTGATTATAAAAATAATGGTTGGTAAAAAAAGAAAAAACAAAGAAGAAAAAGAAGAGGAAGAAGAAGAAGAAGAAGAAGAAAAAGAAGAAGAAGAAGAAGAAGGAGAAGAAGAAGAAGAAGAGGAAGAAGATGAAGAAGAAGAAGAAGAAAAAGAAGAAGAAGAAGAAGAAGAAGAAGTAGAAGAAGAAGTAGAAGAAGAAGTAGAAGAAGAAGAAGAAGAAGAAGAAGAAGATAAAGGAGAAGAAGAAGATAAAGGAGAAGAAGAAGATAAAGGAGAAGAAGAAGAAAAGAAGAAGAAAACTGACATTTTACCGAAAAAGCCCTAAAGGCCACTTGTTATAAATACCTGGATAATTTACTCGGATCGTCTGGGATGAATTGGACGAACTGCAACCCACCAGAGTAAAAACCTGACAGTGTAGAGGCCGTAAGTAAGTATCCGTTTGTAGCAAATACGACACTTCACAACTATTTAATGACAGTGGAAAAGTTTTAGTGTGGTTACCGAGTCTCTCGTACCCAAGACTAAAATTAGTAATATAGTATGTGCAAAATTAGCAAAAGTTTTAAAGTAAAGAACAGCTGAGAAAAAAATGCAACTACACTCCTTAAAAGAAAGGTAAGCTTGATTTACTGACTAAGTTTACTGATGGCTAAGTAATTGCAGCAATATTACAGGCATTTAGTACTACAGCATGTGGTGTGCAAAAAGAAAAAATAAGTATTAATTCAACGAATTTTGAAGTCGGTTGTTTATTGCTTAGCCTTTTCTTCATAAAACGCAAGTATACCGGCCTGCTGTTAATAAAGTATAATTATGATTAACACTACTGAAACTAAAAAAAGAGGTTGGAGGCAATATGAATATCGATGTAGTACAAACCTTCAAACTATCAATTGTTTGAAGTTACCGTTATTTAATATACTCGAGTTTCTACTGGAAAACAAACCAATCCTATTTAGGTACTGGAATATTTGAAAAATGCTTCTGTGGCCATAACAAATAACCCAGTTTGAAAACAATCGCAGCTGTCGATCATGAACAGTTTTAATTCTTACCCGAACCAAAACATCACAAGGATTCGCAGCTACTTTTATGTCGATTTTCGTCTGAAAAAAATAATAACCTGGATGTTAATTAAACGGTTGCGAAACTAACTACAGTGCTGACGCAATTCCTGATTTCTGGAATCCGGACTTGAAAATGTTACAGCATCAAACAGTTAGATAAAAACAGTTTTTATGGCAAGAGCAATTTTAGGATTCAAAATTTTTATCTCTGTTACATTAATTATTACTTTCTTTATCACTTCCATTATCATGATCATTATCATAATAATAACCACTCACATTCACATTATCATTATTTTTTTATCATTATATTTATCGTTTTCAGTTTCATTGTTAATGTCAGTATCAATATCCTTATCAGCATCTATGTGATTGTTGTTTTTAATAATAGTAACTTTAGGATTCAAAATTTTTATCTTTTTAACATTAATTATCATTTTCTTTATCACTTCCATTATCATGATCATTATCATTATCATAATAATAACCACTCACATTCACATTCACATTATTTTTTTATCATTATATTTATCGTTTTCAGTTTCATTGTTAATGTCAGTATCAATATCCTTATTAGCATCTATGTGATGTTTTTAAAATTATATTTTTTGTTATTATTATCGTTATCGTTATCACTATTATTATCGTTATCATTATAAATATCGTTATATATATAACTCTTACCAAAAATCATTAACCATTATGAAGCTAATTATGATGAAAATAACAGTAACGACAAAAAACAACAACAACAATTTTGACTACACATCATTGGTGGGCACCAGCCATTTAGAAATAACAAGAGTTGTTAAATAGATTTAGCAAATGTCCTGGCCTATTAAGGGTATTAAGTTTATTACAAATATCAAGTTCAATGCAGTATACCTCGAGATGTTATTAACTTGAAAAGTATTTTAAAAAGCAGCAATAAAATAAATAACAAACGAAACATTAACAAACAAGGAAAACAAACAATAGTGACAAACTGCAAGGGTAAAAGCCGGATGGGGAAATATTGTAAAGATGATCAGGTACTTATTACGGTATCAACTTATCATATTATAGTAATCCAAGAGATAAGTCGTCATCAGCTTCTTAAGCAGTATCGAGACTTCAAGTTTTCGAGATTTAAATGAGTACTAAAACCTAGCCTAGCTAGCTCCACCAATGGAATGTTGAGTTTCCCAAAATTTGTTCTTATCTTGGGCAAGTGATGTGATGTGACGAAGAAAATGGTAAATACAACACCAATAACCATCAGAAAGATATAACGATAGAGATAGCACACAAGTCTTAGGCGTTCAAAATAGTTTTAATTAGTTGCACCTTACTCAAAAGGTTTACTTTTGAAAGGAGGTGATTGATAAAATGTAACAAAACCATCAGGTTTCTTAGCCGTTTCAGCTCAAAACACGACAAAATTATATATTGCTAAATTATTTTAAACGGTATTTTTAAAAAAGGCTCTTTAAAGAACCATGGTCACCTATGTGTTTGTATAAATAAAAAATGGCTCTTCGAGACACTCAAGGAAGATGAGAGCCATCTACAAATTGTTTCAGGACAATAATACATAGACTAAATGCGAGGATGGAAGCGGATTACGAGGACACATATGAGTCCCCTCGCCAAAAACAGTTTAGCGGCACCCGATATTCGGTTAGGTGACCACTGTTCTTTAATAACAAATCACACATTGTTAATAATAATAGTAATAATAATAATAATAATAATAATCAATTTTTTAAACAGTTTTGGATAATCTTCTTTCCTATACCATAGTTTGCATTTTCTGATTTATCAAAACCATAATAATGAACTCTCTCAAACAGGATAAATTTTCTTTCCCTATACCAAAGTTTACAGTTTGTGATTAATTATTTTATTCTCACAACAAAACGACCTATTCAGTACTGATAATGTAAGGAGAAGATAGGTGTCGATAAACGTGTTGGTGCTTAAATTTCTAGATAGGAGATTGGAGGTACTTAGTCTTTTGGATAGGGGGAGTATTCCTTTCTTTCAGTCTCGTCAAATCAAGCATTTTGCGTTAAACTGGCACACCATCATAAAATTATACAAATATTTTCTATCAAGTTAACTTACTTTGGTTGTGCGTTTATGTCGGGAATGAGATTGAGAGCAAGATGTCGCCCCGGAGTAAACATAGAACACACTTCTACGTCCTGGAAAGAATAATATAAAAAAGAGAACTATTGTATTGATTAAGTTTCAGTATATTTGTTTTGCAATACTCGTTAAGGCGGTGAGGCTACAAAATCGACACTCGCCTTACTTATGATCAAGAACATTTGGCATCCTATATGACAATTATATATAGACTACCAACAAATTTACGGTTGTGAAGTACTGTAGTGTGATTGCAGTATACGAATAATGATGATAATAAATACCATTCATGATGTTATTTAATACAGTACATTCATAAAATCCATCATTTTACGCACTGAGAGATAAAAAAATGTTGCCAAAAGAACTATACACATACTTTACACAATTATAAGTAACAAATTTTGTCACTATTTACAATGATTGTTGCTAATAGTATTTGGTTCCCAAAGTAGACCCTTAGTGAATTGCAACCTCTCATGTGCATCGCACACTACTAGATAAACTTACCAGTATCTGAAAACCAGCTCCCAGTCAAATTAAACTCTCCGTTATTTGCTGGGTTTATTTCATCTGGAATCCAAGATGCAAACCGGAACATGACGTTCTTGACTGGCGTTGGGCGTGGTAACTCTGTATTGTAAAGGACACGTTCAGTTTTATAGGCACTCATTACAATTATTGTGCATAAGGAACATTGTGCTATGTTGCTTTGTAATAGAGTAGAATCAAGAGCTGTTCAAACTTCGTCCAGTATCGAATACATGGTTGTAATTGTTGATTAGGGAGTAGTTACATTGGAGCAGTTGAAAAAACAACGAAGAAGTGGCTAGACATTTTTCACTCCTTCCCCAGAGCTGAACGTAAAATCGCGGTGCAGTAAATGAACAGAAGATGCAACTACACTGTGTACTTTTTGGTCCTTCGTAAAAAAACTAGTATCGTATATGGGAGGACTAAGGGCGAGACACAAAATATTCAATATTCAAACATTTCTTCGAGAACTAAATCAGTGTGATATCGAAAAAATTAATCACGGCTGGTAACAAGGTTAAGAAAAAAAACGTTCAACTTTCGGAATCTTTTGGACACAACTATTGGCCTGAGCATATGCTCAAAAGGACGTTTTAAGGCTTCCAGATTTAAAAACTTTCTCGGGAACATGTTCTCTGTTCGAAATCCCCCCCCCTACCCCCTCCTTGAGGCTCGCAGAACTTTTCATTACCATTAAAAATGTCCCGGCTTCAGTTAGCCTGAAGGTCGGACACAGTGCCCTTGTGTCTTGGGAATTTGCATGTCGTATCATTCCAACATTAAACATTTCCAACTAATCTTACTCTGTGACGTCACCTGAAAAACTGTGTATCATTTATCCTGCTCTTGAAGCAGTACTTTGGATCAAGCAACAAATTTAAGAAGCTTCTGGGAGAAAGATTTAGTCATTTAAAAACTAAAAAGTAAAATTACTGAATGAATAAAAGTTATTTGTGCCTTGTCTCGCCGATGGGGCCTTAAACGACATGATTTACGGCTTTTCAGACGTCCTTGCACCTGATTGGCTAATCCCCGGGATTCAGATTAGCAGTTTGGTTACGATTCTCAAATTGCGTACTCCCCTCTCACCCCCAACCCCATCGGCCCAGGAAAAATCCTGGCTACGTCCTGGTTCCCGCTAAGTCGAGCCTAATGCTGTGCTGTGCACTATGCAATAAAGAAAACGAACTCGCACTTAGTTAAAAATCGTAAGGTATTCTAAACAAATGTGTCTCTAGGACTGTCTTAAAAACACTCACATTGAACTAAGCTGCCAGAAATTTGGCCGTTGGGGATGGGGCAGAAAAGATTCGATCACCATATGATTTTGTGCTTATTTGAATAAATTGTAAATAGCTGGGAGTCTGATTTCAAAGCCCAAGTGTATTTTAGTAACTTCAAAAATCAGCTATGTGAGTAGTTGCCAAGCACTTGAAGCCCTAACACAACAAAAATGTCGGTATTCTATGTCTCACCGATCGACGTCGAGGTAGTTCCTTCTGCTGTGGCGCTGTATTCCGTGAAGGCGATAATGCGATACTTATAGGAGACTCCATTGTCAAATCCGCGTCGATTCCCCTCAAAGAAATTGCTTATCTTGTGGCACAAATTTGTTTCCGTTAACACAGCTTTTGGTGCATGTGTAACCTTGGTTTGCAGATAAAAAAAGAAACAAATATAGGTGAGTTTACATATTAAGTTTTACCATACAGTACAGTCATTTATTTACAAATCTTCATCACATACAAGTTACTTTGACTGCTGTGAGGCATCGGCAATGGAATAAGGATAATGGGACATATTGAAAATCAGACAACTTATTCCAACGTTTTCATCTATTCTTGACCATGCCAGTTCTTACTTTCGCATCAATGTGATTATTTTTAATATTGTGTTTAGAAACAAAATCTCTCTTAAAACATCAATAACTAGTAGGCAAACTTTCTTTTAAAAACACCTACCTTTGGTGAACAAAAGATTTACCTACCTAACCAGTCGTAATCTGTATTTTTCAACTACTTTTGGAGTAAGAAAACTTTTACACAACTTGAATAAGAAAGAATCAGCCGACTCTTACCTCACTCTTTAGACGCTTGTAAGTTCCTAAAATTGACTAGACTAAGTTTACTTTTTATGGCTTTTACCTACTATATTTGCTGTTTTTGTATATTTAATCGTATATATAGTCACTTTATCCTTCCTTCCATCTTCTGTCTTTCTGTTTTCCCAACCCACACCTATCTATTCGCCTTCCTCTTGCTCCTTTCATAGGCCGGTAATTACAGTTGCAAAGTTTTAAAATATATAACCAATGTTTACTGCATGTATTATTACCATAAAGGTTTTACCTGTGACTTTTAACTAGATTCAGTACACGTTTAGTGGAGTGAAACCCAACAATTTGAAATTTCACAGACGATCATCAAATGGTTCAAAGGTCGAGGTCGGGTTAATTGTTAGTATAAGTGCTAGCAACGTTTATTAGAGTTTGTAAGGAAGGTAGATTCATGGAAATCTTGACATTAATCATATGCTGTGATTGGTAGTGACTTGTATGAGTGCGTATCTTACCAAGTCTAGTGTGATCCATGAACCGCTGTTAAAATCTCCGCTGTATTGCATTTGCACTATATATGCAACTGTTCCATTCGTGGTATTTGACACTGGTTTCCATGACAACGTTATTGTAGAAAAAGTTGCATTCACAACTTCAGGAATGCCAGGTTGATCCATTTTAACTCCATCTCCGTTCTCGATGTCTGCTGGCAGCGCACTCAAGAAGTTGCAAGTTGTATTGCAGATGTGGTTTTTCTGAAAATCAATAATTTATCAATCGGTCGTTTCAATTTTAGACACTTTCGATTCCATCTGGGAGCTAAATAGTGTGTTTTGTGCATGATACATGTCGTTACTTACTATTCTTTTGCTGCGATATAAAACTGAAACGAACGTTAGCAAAATAAAGACTACAGCATAACCTATATCAACATTTACCATTAAGAACGAGGAGTGTATTCTTTTTAGTATTTGTGTTAGCTTGGATAGCATTGTCAAACGTTGTTGATGTCGTTGTTACTATCTTTGTCACTGTCGTTGACACTTATGCTGTTGCTATCGCTAACATTATTGTTGTTTATTTCGTTTCGCCGAAGTTACATAGTTAGACAACAAAACAGAAAGACAAGTACGCACACAAAAGGAAAGGACACTGTTTGACATGCAGGACACCACAACAGCTTTCGCCAATTACTGTGGGCTCTTATAGTTGTATAGAAAATATTTCTGCCAGGAGTCGCCGTGTAATGTTGATCAGTACAGACTTAGGTCGCTTTCCATTGGTCCTTTCTGGCCGGCCGAAAAGGACTGGTTCTGACCAGTTTAAATGGAAAGGTGCAAGGCGC
>JAOBRG010175764.1:5685-18022 GCA_027574985.1 Umimayanthus nakama | reverse complement strand
AAACTTGAACAAGCGAATTGGAGCCGTTGCGCAGACTGTGTACACGGATGTTTACAACTGTCTGCGACGCAGGCTAAGATGATCAATGCATCCCGTCAGATTGGCTGTCTGCGAAGCGTGAGTTTGGTTCAACAGAAAAACTCTTCCAAGTTTTCCACTGCTCACTGACGCTCGAGCTCAAACCAGAAGCAAATTTTTTCCCACGACTACGTCACTGAAGGAACTTTTTTACGTCACTGGTAGAATTATTTTGTCGGAAATCTTCAGAAACGCTCGGGTTTTGCTCATTTTCGGACATTCTTTATCTTCTTTGGACAGAACGAGCGCCATACTTGTTTTTCTAAGCCGACTTTACGTTAATTTCCGAAAAGTGACTTTGGCCACTCAATTACCCCTTTAAGTTCCGAAGAGTCTACCAGGTGCCCTAAATGCGTTTAATGATTTAACAAGGTCTTAAAAGTTTCTTATAATTTAGCGAATAAGCTACCAAAGAAGAAATAAACATACTATTATTATTGCAGTATAAAACGTTTGGATGCATGTCCCTAAAAGAAACGTACATAGGGCGCGAACGTAGCCTATGCCGTCTGTCTTTAAATTATACCTAGTTAATCTTCAAAATTCATCAGTTCTTAAAGCTCTTTGAAAACTCCTCATGAAAAAAATCCCCGGTGATATCTCTTAAAATTTATCGACAAACAGTCACTATAAAAAACCTAAAATCATTACAAAAATCTATAATCACATCAGAACTTTAAAAGTGCGTGAAATGTTTAAACTTTGTGACAGCACCACTTTTTGCACTCTTCTCAGAACTGACCTCGATCGTGGTCCCACAAGCTCTTTCATTGTCTTTTCGAGATCCGTGGACAATCCACCTAGTACATCAATGATGATGTTGTAGTGTTTCACTTCGTACTCTGGGTACTGTTGCTTCAGTTCCCATCTAAGAGGCCCATATTTTGCCGTTTTCTCTGCATCTTTGGTTGTTCGGTTGTCAGTCCACGGGCAGCTCATTTCAAGCACAGTAACTCGCTTTTTTTCTTTCTCTTCCACTTTTGCGTCAATTCTGCGTCCGCCTTAGTTGCCGCCATCATTTCATTGTCAATTATTATTATCAATTATTGTTATTATTATTATTATTATTATTATTAAACCGGAGTATCAATCTTTATACAAAATGAAACTTTCTACACAACAAACATATAAAACGGTCTCGAAGCAGAGACAACATGCGCATAGTTTCGTTTATTCTAGCTGGTGTTTCTGCGTATGAACCGCTATTCAGAGTTCCTGGTTGATCTTCTGGTTTTGTCGGCCAGGGTCATGTCTATTTTTATAAGGGTGTGTTTCAGAATTGCTTAATCTTAGAATGTTGTTGTGCTTGTGTTTATGCTTGTGTTTTCCTTCAGGGTTTACATCAGTTGTTGGCCAGAGATGTTGATCTGTTCACTGAAAAAGTTGCAGCGCTCGCAAAAGAGAAGAAAGCTGAAAAAAAGAGGTCTCTGTCTGTTGTAAAATGCTGTTGTCACTGTTTTGTAGACTTGAAAGACGTACCTACTTAGAACGAACAATTAACTGTACTCGACCAAGATCCATAGATTAGAAATTATCTTACAAATGATTTAATTGTATCGTCAATTCGGAGATCGCTTAAAGATGTTAAACTTATGCAAAGATCATGTATTGTACTGAGAAGTAGTGTAATCACCGTAACTGCTTGTGGTATGGTAATGCATTCGCACAGAGTTCTTTCCTTTTGGCGGTGATTAAAACTTGGAGTTTTTTTAAAAAAAGTATCCCACATTTGAGTGCGAGACTACAGTTTTTTTCTGACAACGGTGTAACAACGACAGTAGTGAAAGAACTGTAACATCACTGTATACACTAGTGCGATAGCGATGACAACTTATAGCGATGTGCAAATCACTGTGAGAGTAGTGGTAACTGATAACGCCGTCACGCTAATGTGCACTTTGTTATCTCCGCTCTGTAACCACTACTGCTCTCACAAGGCTGTGCCCCTTTTCGCTGTCACCGTTTTTGTAATTTTGAGAGTATAACAACCCTTTGTTTAGGGGCCCGGCCTGCTACCACCATCAGCCTAAGGCTTTTACAGATTTTTAATGTGTCTATGATGAGCAAGTTTATGCTTGTAAGGGAATACTACATAAGAACGTAACTCACATTTTTTGAATCGGAAATCTTCCAGAAAATTCAGATAAAAGTAAGAAACTTCAAAATGTGGTTTGTTAATTACTTCTAAATGATTTTATGTTTTAGGGTCGCAAAGTTGTTAGTTGCTATAAAGAAAATGAAAGGTAAGTTGTGTGCTCGTCAAGAATAACAATTAGAATAAGTAGTAGCGAGAGATGTAAGGGATCAATTCACGCGTGTTTTGGGGAAGCTGTTACTAACTTTTAAGTTGGAAAACGTGGAAGCCGTTGTAGTGGGAATCAAAGCCACACACAAATACAATACATTTTATAGTCACCTGAAAGATAACAGTTTGTTAGTATTTGGGTTTTTTTATGTAGCTTCCGCCAGTAAAATTGTAAAGTTGAACAACAACATCCAAAAGCTGTGTGGTGTAGAATGCTCATAAAACCCCTAATTACAGCCGTTCCTTTTGCGAGAAAGACTGAAGACATCGTGCAGAAATCCGTGATAATTTCAACCGGTTCCACCACTTTCATACTGGTTCTGTCGCTTTCAAACCCTGGTTGAGCATTACGTGAAACTTACTGACGCATTACGAGCCCACGTCAACCTCGATTACATAGTGCAGTTCCTCGCGTACCAATAGCTCGTGCATAATTAACAACTTCCACGAACACGATATAGACATGAGCTTTTAGATAACGGACGAGGTGAAGCACCGAGTCGGGTATCATAAGCTCATATCGTGCAGAAATCCGTGATAATTTCAACCGGTTCCACCACTTTCAAACTGGTTCTGTCGCTTTCAAACCCTGGTTGAGCATTACGTGAAACTTACTGACGCATTACGAGCCCACGTCAACCTCGATTACATAATGCAGTTCCTCGCGTACCAATAGCTCGTGCATAACTAACAACTTCCACGAACACGATATAGACATGAGCTTTTAGATAACGGAAGAGATGAAGCACCGAGTCGGGTATCATAAGCTAATTTCCAATAAGCGTGGGTTGATAATTGTCCTATTAAATACCAAACTCTAGGTAAAATCATATCGAATATTATTTTCTACCGACTCGGGTTTTAGGCCATTTTGAGGAAAAATTTTCAGTTTCCTTATTTGGACAAACTAAAGGATAAAAGATTTATGCTGTAACTGAGTAGACAGCCAATCGGATTACCAGAAGTTCAATATCCAGTGTTCGGTATTTCATAGTTTATTTTATTACTCTTTTTGGTAACTTTTCTCTGCTGTTGCTGTGTTCTTGACATTCTTCTGTTTAGATTTTTTTAAAATACTTTGAGGTGTGATGTTGCGTATTGAAAGAAAGTGAAAGAGTGCCATTCCGAAAATGCCGAGCACTTCCATTTTTGGTTAAGAAAACTGGTGATGTTTGTTTGTTTTACACAGAGGAAAGCAACTTCCTGCGAGAGGAGCGAGACAAGGCCCTACAGAAACTTGGTAACCTCTCACTGTGCAGTGATGAGCTGGATTCCAGGTAACATAGTGCCACTCCACTCTTGGTCGGGTGAGGCGCGGTACGGCGGTCGGGTTGGAGTAATATAAACCTTGTCTGTAATGTGTTAACCGCGCGGGATAGTGTAGTTCTGAGAAGCACTGATGTTGGTTGTGACTGACACTTCAAAAACCTGTGTGGAAGTCATCTTCAGAGTCAATTTTAAATCTGCCAGACAGTTCGTACTTAAAAAGTGCTAGTGCAAGGTGGTACATTTGTGTATTCTATGTACGTAGTTCAGTTGCGGTAGTTTTTGTTTTTTCATCTTGTAGATAGCTCCCATTCTAAGTTATTGTCTGTCTCCGTCTCTAACGATACTCAGTAGGCATCGCAGTGTAGTAGCTGACTTGTGAGCTTCTCAAATGTTGATCGGCTAGAACCTGTACCGTAGCCTCAAGACTTACACAACTAAACGTTTTCTTCTGATGGAGGAGAGGTGGGGGGAGCGTATGTCACGTGTATGATTATGCTTATAAATAAAGTTTATTGCTTTACAAGACTTTGGTTTCTATTTTCCAGAGTCACAGAACTTAGGAAAGAGTTGGCCAATGAGAAAGTCAAGGTGAAAGGTTTGGAAGACAAGGTCAAAGACTTAGAAAGACAGGTTCGTCTAAAGTTTATAAGACATTGTCTTTCGCAAATCTATGTGGTTACATCTGTTAGCAAGAGAAAAACTGAACCAAATTTAGTAACATGCCACAGTAGTAGGAAAATCCTCTGGATAAGCTGAGGAATCGTCCGCGTACGCTGGAGAATTCTTCAGATGGGCTAGGGAATCCTGCAGGTAGGCTGGTGGAATCCTCTCGATAAACTGAGGCTTCATCCGGGTTCGCTCGGGAATTCTCTGGGTGGTGTGGGGAGTTCTCCAGGTTGGCTGGGAAATCGTCCAGCTGGGCTGTTTAACCTTTCGGGTCGGCTGGAGAATCCTCCAGGTGGGCTAGGGAATTCTGCAGGTAGGCTGGTGGAATCCTCTTGATAAGCTGAGGCTTCATCCGGGTTCGCTCGTGAATTCTCTGGGTGGGGTGGGGAGTTCTCCAGGTGGGCTGTGTAACCTTTCGGGTCGGCTGGAGAATCCTCCAGGTGGGCTAGGGAATCCTGCAGGTAGGCTGGTGGAATCCTCTTGATAAGCTGAGGCTTCATCCAGGCTCGCTGGGGAATTCTCTGGGTGGGCTGGGGGACCTTCCAGGTTGGCTGGGAAATTCTCCAGGTGGGCTGGGGAATCCTTCAGGTGGGCGGGGAATCCTTCAGGTAGGTTGGAGAGTCCTCTGGAAAAGCTGGGGATTCCTCTAGGTAGGTTGGAGAATCCTTCAGCTGGACTAGGGATTCCTCTTGGTGGGCTGTTTAGTCCTCTGGTTGGGCTGGGAATTCCTCCAGTTAGACTGGGAAATCTGTCGGTAGGCTTGTAAATCCTTTGGGTAAGCTGGGGAATCGTAGGTAGCCTACAAGAATGCAAAGTTTATTTGCTTATACCTGATTTCAAGGGGTTCTGTGCTCTCATAGACATCTCTGGAATTTCCATGGAATTATGTTCACTGGGGAAAGCTCATGAAAGTCTTGGGTAGCCTGAATAAGTTTTTGGAGTTCACCGAAATTGCTGGTACAAGAGATACTTTTAGTTGTTTTTAGTTGAGTATGCAACGTAATGTGTCCTTTAGCTGTATATTGAGGTTCGTTTCAGTTGCACTAAAGATTAAGTGGTTCCTGATTTTGCATGGACCCTACTGCATTCTAGTAGAGAGCTTAAGCAACGAGAACGGGAACCTCGACGAAAATGTTAAAAAACAAAGGACCTTATTATTAAATACAATCACTTCACATGGGAATAAAATTACAAGTTTTGGATGCTCTTTCAAGAATTTGGAATATATCGGGGACTTGTTTTAGTATTGATAGAAGTGATCTGTTCACTCAATCTTATGGCACTTCCTTGTATCAGGATTCTACTGTACTATACACAGTACTGAGAAGTCGAAATAGCAGCAATATTACCAACAAGAAAGGTTTCTATACATAATGATTTCTCCCTCAGTATGAAAATATTCTAAGTAGTTCAAACTGCACAAGTGTATTGTTTTTGAACCAAGGTTCGTCGATAGAAACTAACAAACAAGATTTCTTTCCATCTCTCTACTTACAGCTGGTTCCTCTGTCTGAAGATCTCGAAAAAGCAACGTAAGTGTATTAAACAAAAAAAATTATTTTACACCACATGTTTTTCGAGTACCACCCTCCAATAAATTTCATTAGATGTTGTATTTCATTCTGTTGTATTTTATTCTATCGTATTATAGATACTGTTATAGTCTATTGAAATTAATAGTTAGTGTTTGTGTCTACTTGGGTAAGTTAACATTTAAGATTCTCAGTTTTTATTACCATTGTGTTTGGGTTCATGTTCGATATACCAAGTGACAATGAGCCCCGAGTTGCGTCACAAAGAACGCAACAATGTACTGTCACTATGAAACAATGAATGATGGCACCTCACTTGGTATATCGAGAATCACCCTGCGTTTGGTGGTTTACACACTAAAATTAGGAGGTTTTTATCAGGACGCATTGTGATCGAGGCCAAAGTAAGGCTTTAAATTGAGAGTATGTTGTACAAAAATAGTCGTGTCAGATGCTGATGATAACGATGTAGTGATGATGGTAATGGTATAATATAAATGATATTGTTAACGTTAACTTTTTAGAGCCTGCGGCCACTACAATTAAAATCAAGTAACTGCGAAACGCTGTGGGATAATATCATTGTATTCGATCTGATTCGATATAAGACGATGGTTGACAACACTGATTGCAACAAGGAACTACGCACTTTCCTTTATGCTGGACCTGATTCATAAATGTCTTGGCTAGTCTAATGTATATTGATGTAAAGAAGTCTCTAGACGTTTTTTTTCAAATTGTTTATGTCTGTAGGAACCAGAACACAGACTTGCGAACATCGCTAAACATCCAGGTGAGATTAAGCCAACCTTGGTAGAGTTAGGAAAGTTTTTCCTTACTGTAGAGTTAGTAAAAACTCTGTTATGTTGGAGCTTGTTATGGTTTTGGTACACATTCTGTCAGTGGTTAGACGCAATAGAACTGGTGATAAGTAAGGCCGCCATGCAGACCATTGCATCGCACTGTGATGTTAGTTACTTGTTGTGCCCGAGTCTCACGGTGTACTCTGTCATTTGTTTTCGTTAGACCAAGCAGAGAGTGTCACTTGAAAAAGAGCTTGAAGAAACTGCCAGGTATTTAAGTGTTTGGTTTATAGTTGAGATAGAACTGATGAGCTCATGTGTCCGTACTTGTTGAATTACACGTATATCAAAGGTAGAGTAAGATTCAGTTGATATGGTACTTTAGTTGTTTGCATATTTGGCTAAACTGTCCGATCGTCAATCATAAATATACGGTAGGTTATGTTCGTTTACAACAGTGGTACAGTGAACGAATGAAGAAAACGAATGGGGAGTTAGTGAATGAGTGTATTGGTGACTGATTAAGTGAGAATGAATGGTTGAGTGTATGAAGGTACAAATGAACGAATAGTGCTGTACGGCTAACAGTAAAAACCTGACAATCTCAGCAAATACAAGCTGAGGCAAAGTCCGAGAACAAAAATTCTGGAACAATCAAATTATTATTTACATCCAAAAATGAAACCGTGTGTTTTTATTTTAGGTCTTCATTTTTGTCTCGCAGTCCTTTAGAATCCTGATACATGTGTTTTTGTATCATAAAACCATCGTCAAAATGAATGTAGTACGGATATAACAAGGTATACAAAACCTGACATGATGATGTTTTCTTGTTGAAAGAAATCAAGTACACTTGGAAAAGCTTCAAGCAGCCGCCCAAGGTAAGAAGGATTGTACGGCGGAGCTTCACTCGATCTCAAGTCTTGCTTTATTTGTTTTGCCTTTTAAGAGTTTCACATTTCTAGTGGTGAATGCGCAACACCTAGCAGAACCTAATCCGGTTTCTTGCTAAGCGTTAAAGAAAACTTCTTTAGAGTTATTTATTGGATGGCGTCAATTGGGGAAGCACTTGAATTCGGATGCTTTAAAGAATTTCGGACTTTGGAATTTTCATACTGTACTGTAAACATTTCGGGCATTTAGAAATTTCTGACAGTAAAGTGTTTTGCAGACATACTTGTGCTTAATGCATGCAGAAACTAGAAAGTACTACTGACTACTTGTGACCCTGTTCTGTAGTGAGAATTAGAGAGTTGGAGTGGGAGATGTTGGGACTGACGTCTCAGATCAAGCTGGAGAGAAAGAGAACTTCGTCTTTAGAGGTATTCTAAACTGCCTTAGAAACCCCCACTTTATAAATATACTTTACTACCTACATAAATTATCCTTTTAAATTTTTCTTAACTCTGGTGATGAACCAAGCAAGTACAAAGAACGTCGATAGTTTCTAATAAACCGATTATCTCTCAATTCACACACACACAACTTATTTGGGAACTCTCACGTGCTTTTCCTCACATGCACACGTCAAACACACGCTACACATATACAGCGAACACGTACTGAAACAGATACATACAGTCATACCCACACATACCTACATACCTACATACCTGCATACATACATCCATACACACATAAATACCTACGTACATACATACCTGCATACATACATCCATACACACATAAATACGTACGTACGTACATACATACATACATCCATACACATACCTGAAATACATACATACAAACATACATACATACATGCATACATAATAAATCTTTGTGAACTAAGCTTGTCATGAATCGAAAGTGCTCGACGTAAAGGAGTAGGATATGCGTTACAACAAAAAGTCAGCACAAACACACTCACACACACAATGCACATGCACATACAGTCAGAACACAGGCACACACACCCTTGGACAAGCCGGTTACGCCAGTTTCCTGAAAATGAGTATCATGTGCTTACTTTAACTACCTATCTGCATCAGGACTCTTTGTCTCTGTCCGTATCAAGACACACTGAAGAACTACAGGAAATTAACGATCTCATCCCGAATTCGGATGGCGAGATGTTAAACAGAAGTAGACAGGTTAGTCTTTTTTTAATCGGGGGGGGACACATAAATGGATTTCATTCAATCAAGTTTAATACAATAGATACCAAGATGGTAATGTAAAAACACGCACAGTATAGCACAGGACTAGAAGATGCAGCGTTGTCCAATATCTCGGGACTAGAAGGTTCCGCCTGTTCGATAACCCAGGACTAGGAGGTTTTGCACAATCCACATCCCAGGACTAGGAGATGCTACAATCCAACAGCCGGTTACTAGACTATTTCTGTGTTGGGCTGTCGGGTACCAGTGTACAGCTAAATGAAATGTATAATGAAAAAACACAATGTTTATGGTTTTGATGATGCCTGATTTTGAAAGTATTGTTACTTTTAAGGTTGAATCAGAAATTGTTTGTCACAGTTTGCGGTAATTTAAACATCAGGAATAAACCGTAGAGATCGTAATGCCTTCGATTTCGCAACACCCTGAAGATTAATGTTTGATGCTTCTAACAAGTTATTGTTAATAGTAACAGCGACAGCATTTAAAAGAAGAAGAAAAAAATAAAGGGAATAGTTGCTTTTCTTGGACAGCGGAAGATCTTACTTTATGGTTACGAGATGTTTATGACACAATATGTTTGTAAAATGGCGGAATAACCGCTTCAGTTCTCTGATGACATTGCTGTTGTAGTCCCCCAGATGTTCCTCGCCCATTGTCACTGGACACAGTGTGAGAACCAGACTTCAAGACTATATTGTGAACAGTGACACTTTCAAATCGATACTGGTACGTCCACTGAGAAATGTTTAGTTTGTGCTTGTTTTTTTACTCTAGTCATTATTTTAGAGCTACCTTTGAAAAATATAACAAGCGATATTAGTGGATATCATATAATCCTGAGTTAATTCCAGTGCCACTTCCATTAGTTTCCTACAGAAGCAAAAACCTCCAAATAATAGCCAGTTGAGTAAAAACACCTTAGTCTGTAGTTTTGTTGTTATTCACCCAATAGCAATTTAAGCATCCTGGGAGCCTAGTTTTCTTAGATTTGCACCATGTAAGAACTTTGTTGTGATAGTTTCCATTTCTTGTACTCGGATATCTGTTTTATGCTGCTCCGTACTTGAGACTTGTTCATAACATGCTGTGTTACATGCACGTGCCCTCGTATTTCAGGGTGTGGTCAGACTTTCCCCAGACGGGGGGCCGCTTAGCGAACTGGAGGAGAATGTATCTGAACTAAAGCAGCACTCGTCTCGGCGTCCCCCTGGATCACTTCCTCAGATAGATCGAAAGTTTGAAACAAGAACTGCAGACATATCTTCAGAGGATCAATTGCCCGTTGATTCTTTAAGCCCCGCGAAGGAAAATTATTCACCAAACCTGGTGAATCCATTTAAGGATTCTGAAATAGAAACATATCAGGCTGATAAGATTCAGCAACCAAATTTGGTAGATCCTTTCGAACAGATAGCCACACCCAACCTGGTTAGCTCGTCAAGTCAGACGAGCATGAGTTTGTCGGCTCAGCAAACACAGACTGACTTGCTGGTGCGGGACAGTAGAACTGTATCTACATCGGACGTTGGCGTTCTAACTGACCTAAGCGGCCAACTTGGACAAACCACTATGGTAAATTTACCAGTCCAGAAAGGATGCAACAACAATGTTTACGAATCTCATTTGTCCTCATTTGGGGAACCTGAAAGCGAACATTTGTTGGTTTCTGAGAAAGCAACCGTGCAGAAATCTGAGGCAGAACTGGGAGTGTTTGATAGAAAGCCTGTAGCGGATGGAGCTGCCAGCAAAAAGCGCAGCTTGTGGAAGAAAACGCTGTCATTCAGGGCTTCAGATGACTATGACTCCTACACTGGAGAGACCCTGAGAGCAGAATCTGCTCGAAATAACGATAACTATTTCATTGATGGTGTGACAATGCACGTCAAGTAAGTATGGGCATTTAAGTAATAAATTGCTACCGAACCGCGTATTTAAATCACTAGCCACTGACACTGAGGGTGATAGTTGTTTTAGTATTAACCAAACAGGTGGATGTTGTTTTTTGCAGACAACGTTTCTTCGACCATTTGACCAATTTCCGCTTCCGTGTCAGTGGCAAAACGAGCCGTAGTTTTGAAAATTTCGTCTGGAGGTGGTTGTGCTAGGATATACCGTGTATAATGAACCAATCAGAGCGCGCGGAAAATGTTATCCACCTGTTTGGATAAAACTAATTCTATTTTTGAGATTTGATTGGATAATTATGCGGATCGGAATGTTCATGCTTCACGGGTGACTGAGCACGTGGTTCACGCATGAGTGTTGACGTAACCGAGAAAGTGTGGTTAAAGTATCAAAGGAAGTTGTTTGTTTAAATTGATTGATACTAAAACAGTTGTTCCAACCATGAAGATGGAGGGGGTTAGGAGCCAAGCATATAGAGAATAACTACCGGTTTTGTTTAAGCAGTACTGCGGTTTTTGCCGAACACAGAAACTCTAACTGCTCTTGTTTGTGTTTTGGGTCATACACTAAACGAGTTGTTAACTGTTATTCTCCAAAGTGGAGGTGAGTAGCACAAGTTGTTCTCTGAACTGCAAATGAGGTGAACATACTTGCTGCTCCCAAACACCGAGTCGTCCTATTTACTGTGTAGTATTAAAACAGTGGATATTTGCGTTTCTACTGCAGGCCGCCTCCTAGCGATAAGGAAATTGAGGTGAGTCAAAATATTATCATTATTGTATAGAAAAGTCCAGGTTGCAACTCCACCTTTTTTAAACAATCAAGCAAAATTTTGAGTGTAAGCCCTCAGCCTTCTCTCTCTGTCTATTTGTTAGTGTGTGTGTGTGTGTATGTGCGCGTGTATGTGTGCGCGTGTATGTGTGCGTGACAGAGAGTTTCTCGGTCTGTGTCTCCCTCTATTTCTGTCTTTGTCATTGTCTTTCTGTCTGTCTCTCTCCCGTTAGCATAAAAGCATAATCTCCACATCAAACAGATTACATCAACAGAGCCGATCAACAAGTAGTAGTAACAGCAATAGCAATAATACTGATAATACAAATAGTACTACTATTACAAAATGACAATAGTAACTATACTACTACTACTTCTACTACTAAGAGTAAAAAACTTTAGAAAACTACACAACCACTACAAGCAGACAAAGTACATTTATTAATAAGAATTCTCTGAAAACTTCGAATTCGTACCAGTTGGAGTTGAAAGTCGGGACTGTGCTAACGGTGTTCCTTGGGTGTCTACAGTTTCTGCATATGCGGGGAAACAGTTCAAAGTAATTGGCCACTGTCAATATTAAGCCGAATCTTTTAATTTCTTGCACCTACAGAAACAGTTCAAAGCGTTGGTCCTAGCGTTTCATACTGACAGGTTTACCCTAAAACGGAGGCTAGAAGTGCAGGTAATGTGACTACACACGTCTTTCCGTTTGGTGCATGAGCCTGGGCGGCACTTATGCTGCCCTTATTCACTACGAGTTTTGCTACATTTAAATTCGTAATCAAAATTTCAAGTTAAAAGCTAGTTCAAAAACCTATTAGTTGTTGTTGCACTAGAGGTCGTACTCGTACTCGTAGTCCTATACGAAGTTATATTGGT
>JAOBRG010175653.1:0-18023 GCA_027574985.1 Umimayanthus nakama | reverse complement strand
ACTTAAGCTGTGCCTCTATCGAGTTATGGATGCACTTGGGAAGTTGGGAGAGCACTCGAGAAGCTAGAGAAGCACTCTACTTCGCCTCATGCTACTCAAACGCTTCTCTCGTGCTCTCCCAACTTCCCGCGTGCATCTATAACTCATAGACGCACGCCAAGCATGGACCATTTCTTAAATAGCACTGTTTTAAAAATCAATACTTGTTAATTAAGTAGTGGGTAGGTGCTGATTGCCTGAAATAACCATAAGGGCTATACGAACCAGGCAACCAGAACTCTATTTTGATTATACATGTTTTGATCGGTGTATGAGGGGAATATTAAACAGAAAAGGGGAGAAAAGGCAAAGAAATTAGTAAGATGCAATTATTGATTACTTTTAACTAGTGGAATATTTTGTTCTCAGTGTAGAACTTTATTGTCTTGTGCGCGTTTTGGTTTGTATTTTTTCCTTTATTTGTTGTTTACTATGTAGTTTTTTTGCGCGCGCATTTTCTTATTTTGTTGTTCGCGCGTGCTTATATCATTGTGTTGGTTTCTGACTTTGAACGTTAACTTTTTCTTAACGGTTACAACGGTCATTTTCCTTACCTATACTAATGTTTGTTCAGTAACTGTGCTCACATAGGATTTAATGGAGCCAAAACCAATGGTAGAATTGCACACGTTTTAGGTATCCTACTGCAGAACAGTAACTGATTTGCATTTTATTTCAGAAACATTGTAGGAGTCTGTACAGTTACAATTTAAGCGATGTTTTGCTGTCATATAAACTCGCGCGAGAACAGTAAATAAGACATAAGGTATTCTTCCGTTAAACAAGTGCTGAAACCGCGCTTAAAGATTTCCGCTTACGTTTTTGTTGCATAAAGTATTTACTTGGACATCAAACTGCAAACAAGTAGCCATTGGCAAACACGATTTTAGCACGTTTCTAAAACCAATGGACTACAACTTTGGTTATGTTAAAACCCCTTATAAGACTTTTGCGAGACCTTATTTGGCAGTTCGACTGGGATGTTGCTTTAATAATTGGTTCATTTACTACTAACAAAGTTTTCTTTCCAGAAATCTTTCACACCTGGTTCGATAGATTTTTTCTTTTTCCGAATTAAGTTTTATTTTTTCTATTTTTTTTCGTTTTAAAACAAAAACATCTGCAGTCTTTATAAAGTAATTTAATAGTTTGTGTTCCGGCCCGGAACAAAAAAATTGATAACTACGATCTGAATAAAATCACCACCTAAAACAGACAATCTGTTGCATTTCTTTGAATATACTAAGATTGATATCTGAACAGTGCCTTCCGATATACTGTATGTAAATGTTTGCTGACAACAGCGTTTTTGTCAATAAAAGCTGATTATGCGCAGACATTAAAAGAGCTCTTTTTAAACGCAACCTTTTAGTTTGTTTTTATACTTTAAAACTGCACTGACTTGGAGCGTAATCACTCAAGAGACCCAAAACCTTTGGAGGTACTATGTGACATCACGATATTTTGACCTTACTTTTGATTGCAGTAAGGTCGTGTATAACGATTGCTCTGTTGTAGTTTTGCAACTAACATTGTGTCTCGCTTGTCCAAAGAATATCTGGGACATTCATGGTAGAGGTAGAAGGAAAGACCGCTGGCAAGGTTGAAGAGCGTATGGTGGGCATCGATCTATCCAAAGGTGTTATAATGGAGATTCAGCTCGCGACAGGAAAAACATGTGCTAAGCACAAACTGGGTATGTATACTGTGCTATAGCTACTGAGGTTGTGTTTCGGGAAAAACAATATAGAACCTTGTATTTTCTCTTGCTGTGGAATTTTGTAATTGATCAGATAATAATCATTGTAAGACCGACAAATTTTGAAATTTAAATTCTATGACAACCCTAATGACTGTTTGTGTCTGCAGAGGATGTCAGTAGTGTAGACATCTTGGAGGTAGAAAGTGTGTATTATGTTGACATACGGGACATGTACTCCAAGGAGTGGAGGAGACATCGCACAGTACTGGCCAGCGGTCACGGCGAGAGCCTTAAGAAGGACTACAAACAGGTGGCGCGGTACTGCATGCGTTCGATTAGCGATGCCGCTGAGCTGTTTGTACTGCTTTACTTGTTTATCACCAAGAGTTGGGAAAAGTAAGTTGCGGTTTCCGTAGTTACTGTGCTCATTTCGATTAAGTTCACTTCCTATTCGTCCGGTCCAACCAGTCAGCTCTTAAAAGGAACGCACGAGCTCTCAGAACTGGTTCTGGCCCGAATGGTCTTGCCCATGAATCAGAGCCGCTCCGTTCTCCCCTTCTGGGTGATTTTTTTCCTACGCCAAATTCAAGATGGCGGACGCTAACTAGAACTGCGACATTGCTCAAAACGAGACTCGTACTTAGAAAAACTTCAAGAAAAGAATAAAAGTTAAAAACGCCGAAGAGAGGTGGGCATGACGAGTCTCGAACGTAGGACCTTGTGAACAGGAGTCACTAATCACTACCACTTTACTACACTAACCCATCACCTCGCTGCCAATACTTCACATTTTTTTGTATGTCTATTCAAAGTTCTTACAAAAGTAACCCTGATCCAACCCCAACCCTAACTAACCATAGATAACCATTAACAACTATCGATAACCCTTTGATATGAATTTACGGATAATAACTGAGCCGTGAAAGTGGGCGTAAAAAATAAACTCGCCCGTTCCGGTCGACCGAAGCGCGGAAGATAGGAGAGTTGTGGTTGGAAAAATGTACGCGCGCACCTTGGAGAATTGTGGCGGGAAAAATGTACGCGCGCGCCTTGGAGAGTTGTGGCGGGAAAAATGTACGCGCGCGCTTTGGACCTTTCCAATTGAGTTGGCCAGACCTGTTCTTTTCCGCCCGCCAGACGGGGTAAATGGAAAGCGACCAACGGTACAGCGTTCTTAGTTAAACTAGGAATCAAAAAGGATGAACAGTGAACCTACGTCCATTTTTTCTGTTTTTTATATATTGGTTTCAGTGCTGTTTCTTAGGGGAAAATTTGTTATTATATCATCAAACCCAACTAACGTCTCGTTGAAACTTTAGTTAATTCTAACGTTATGGGAGTGATCACTGAAGCCATTTGATATTACTGAAAAAATCTTCGATTTTAGTTTGTTCAGTACTAAGCTAAGTGGCTGGGTTTATCCAGGCAAGAGCGGTCAGTGTATGAACAAATAAACTTTAAACTAGCCTGTGCCCTCCCAAACCCATCCTCTAATTAAAACTCAAACCAGACCCCGAGCAAACTACATCTTTACCCAAACTTAACCAATCAAATACTATTTTTAACAGATGTGAAGAGTTTAGACTTAAATAGTGGCTTCCACACTTACAAACGTTCTTAATAAAATCACTCTTAATAAATTCAACCGTTTAATGAAGAGTGATATTGGTTTCAGGTCCACTGGTCACATTGCTCCCAAACTAACCGTGGAAGAGTCTGGGCCCCAGTCAGGCCCCTTCACGGATCAGACGGTGGAGTGGTCCAACCCAGTTGGTGTACCCGAGGAGCTGCTCCACAGTTACTTCGAGCACTTCATCAGCGGGGACCTGGGCCCGGGTAGAGAGAGGTCTGGAGCGAGGATCAGATCTGGGTCTGAAAACGACGGAAAGGACCGGATCCGAGCCAAGAACATTCAGGTACTCTACTATCACCACCACAGCCATGTTGGCTTTGCAATTGACCGTTCCAAATATGGCAACTGTATATTTTACCACAAAACCGTGCGATCCTTACACAGCCAAAAGACGCAGCCGGCACGAAAAAAGCAATATATTTTATCACAATACCTTGCGAACCTGACAGCCAATAGACACGAAGAAAACCGTATTTCATTCCTACTAAAAACATTTTTGATGTTGCAGGGTTTTTTCTTGTGTTGGTCTGGAGTTTCTGTACGTTTTAACGAGCGATTTCATGGTTTTCATTTGCTAAGAATTGTGTGTAAAACTACGATTCGCCATCTTTTTAGTACGACCAGTTGGTAATGGTTTTGAATGTGTAAAGTTGATCGATGGTAGTGTGTAAATGAAAGTGGAATCTGATGACAATTCAGTCATGATTAATACCTTTCTCTGTAGTTTTAAGGGCACGGTTGTTCGAAATTTTGGTAAGTACAACGTGTCTCTGTTTTGCTTTGGAAACAGATCAGAAAATAATCTATTCATTCATAAAAGGCAAAAGTAAAGAAGAAAGTTACTGTCTGGGACGCTGGTACAACCGTTGGGGTAAGACAGTACAATCTACGGCTATGTTTTCACCCAAAAAACACTGAAGCGCTAAATGGCCAAGACAAAGAGTTAAATGACCACCGGTCAGATTATTTTCTCCTGTTGTTTGATATACTGGTTTATGTAACTGGGCTCACTAGACAGTAAAATACTAAAATAAATTAGAAATTTTCTAACCTTTCGGTTAAACTTAATCTCGATTTCTACGCTTACTCGAATTCTTGAAAGTCCTGCAATAATGAAATAAGTTTGAGAGCGTTTAAAGTCATTGACTTTTCCATTTTGAACCAATTATTGGAATAGCAAAGTTTCTCTTGACTGCAACTTTGTACTTCTTTATATTTCGTGTGATTTCACAATAATCACTGAAACTCCTGGGCGAATGTTGCTTTCTCTATTTCAGAGTGAAAAAATAATCCACGACTCGGTTTACCTCCTAGAGAACTTATTTTGGCTGTCAATTCGGGTTTACATAATCGGGTTTCCTTCGAGTATATTTCATTTAAATTTGTTGCTTGATAGAGGGCTAATAAAAGATATAAGGAAATGAACAACTCACTATTGAACAACTGCGCCCAGGAAAAGCCTCAAAAGCACTCCTGAAAAGTTTCAGCTTTCAATAGTTGTTAATGTGTGCAAACTCTGAAAAATGCTAAACTGTGAATACGTATTTATACCCAGGCCATCTACCAATCGCTGCATACCGAGTTCATCGAAGCTGGAGCCTTGAGACATGACACATCCGATCGCCTGGGGGAGGTGGTGAGGTTGGTTTTGTGGGCTGGTTGTCTGCCCTACACCTACGCGGAGCACGAGCTTCCTGTCTGCCTCCTGATGACCAATGTCAATATTTACCTCTTCCACTTGTACAACCAGGACAGCGGTCCCATCCATGTGAGCATGCTCAGAACTGCGAGAGACCTTCAGGGAGTGCTCCACTGTTTTTACAGTTTCCCAGTCCGAGCACTGAATCAGGTCGTTATTGGATTGTATGACCAGGTAGGCTGTCCGTAACAGAAAACCTCCCACTTTCGCTTTTGTCAATAAGCGTTTTCTAAGACATGTGTTTTGTTTCCAAGCGCGTGAATAAAAACTGCAACAAAAAACAAAAATGCAACATTAAGATTACAGTAAGCTGCAGTGTGATCATGTTCACAAATATAAGATGTATGTGTATATGACAAGACCCAGTCTTTTTGCTTTTTGCTTCATTCTCGAAATCGTTTGTCTTGAATTCATTATCGAAGCCTTTGCTCGGTTATTGACATACGCTGCACCTTTGATAACAAAGTCGTATTATTGTATTGCTGTAGTGTGTGTGTGTGTGTGTGTGTGTGTGTGTGTGCGAGGTTGGCGCAGCTTATAAGGTCTTCCCGGGTTCAATCCGTTACCTTTATTTGCCACACCGTCCGTGGACAGGGACGTTCACTTCAGACGTTGGTCTAGTCTCTCGATGTTCTGTCGAAGGACTTTGAACAACCGAAAAACTTCTCGAAAGGAGAAAGGTCAATTATGGTCTGTTAAGCGGCAGCCAGAGGCGCAGTTCGATTTCGTGACCCACACTGCTTCTGAACAGCTGAACAGCTAAAATTTACTTCGCATTTTAAACTTCATACCTACTCTTCTCCTTATCCACAGGGTTTCAGGTTGGAAGTGAAGCTTGACGGGCCGAAAGGTACTTTCACTTTCCTCACACGTGACGCCGAAAAAACCGGCAAGTTTCTAGAGGTGTTGTGTGACGTTTTAGGTGAGCCGCTGACCAGTGGACATGCTCCGCTTGCCAGGAGAGTGAGCCAGCTATCAACCAGCGGTGACAAGCCCTCATTTGTTTACCCCGACGAAGAAAAACTGTCAAATCTGAAGGACAAACTTTTCAAAGGCACAAGCACTGAACCCGGGAATCAAAACCTTCTGATGTACTCAATAGTCCGCGAACTTACTGACATCAACGACGCTCATGGACACTTTCACGAAATTGAAGTCTTAACTAAGAGCCTCAGGAGTCTGATTGTGACAAGTTCCCGGATATTCCTCTGTGATGAAGATCACGTGCATTGGCCATTGCCCACTTTCATGCGGGCGCAGCCTTCAACACCTCAGTGGGTGGTTACTAAATCCCAAGAGCTGAACAGGATTATCGGCGTAGATGTGTTTGAGATGGACACCATGAGTGAATTTGTGGGTGGCTACGGCTTGTCTCTGATCTTTGACAGTGATGAAAGCGAAGAAGTAGAAAGTGATCGGCCAGTTGCCAAACCCAACTGTTGGAAACTCATGTTCCGGGCCGTGGATGAAAGAGAACAGCTGCAGAGATCGCTGGCTCAGGTAGATAGGTCAAACACAACACATTGGTTTCCGATTAAACGTCTGGAAGGATTTTGTTATTTTTTAGGATTTTTAGAGTGCATTTATTCGAAAGTTATTCCATAGAGAGACACTCACCAATTGTTTCGACACTCTTTTATCTCATTTATCTTATCTTTTTTCTATTTTGCTTGTATTGCTTCCTTAGTGTTAGTTTTAGGGTTGGGGTTAGGGTTAGGGTTAAGATAAAGGTTAGAGTTAGGTGAGTGCCTGCTAGGAGTAATTGCCATTAGTTCCAGTTGAGGGGATCATATGGAACTGATCGTTTTTACAAATACTGATGGCGCAAAAAATTGGTGTACAGCTCTTAAAAAGTGTGTGTACCTACGAGAAGATAATACTCGGATCGTTAAACATGACGAGAGCTCTAATTTAACTAATTACAACGCTGGTTTTTAACTAAATAACTACTAAAGTGAAACTCTTTTGGTGAGAGACTGCAGCTCGAGACGTTAACACACAGTTCAGTTGTGAATTAAGATACGACATACCTAAGAAACTATAAATTCAGATGGAATTATAAGAAAGTAACCTTGCGACCGATGATTTCAATAGATCACGTGTTTTTATGTGCACGCACAGATATGGAACCAAGGCATGCTAAATGGTGTTAGTACATAGTAATTTTGCAAGCGGAGGGGTTAGCACAGTGGTTAAGACCTCTGTCTCCCAACCCTGAAGTCCCCAGTTCGATTCCCGGCCTGGTCAAGGGTTGAAAATTTGGGTGACCTTCTTTCCCGCTAAAGTACCAGCATACATGGGCCGCTTAGAAGCGGCTGCCACTTGCGCCTATATATGCTTCCGGTCCGCTGGGGGTAAACTGATCATTGTAAAGCGCCTTTGAGCATGTCACATGGAAAAGGCACTATATAAATGCACAACTTTACTTTTACTTTACTTTAACGAGTTTTGTCTGTACTTAGGTATGGAAAGATAATTTCCAGGCCGACTTGTTTGTAACCCACACCAAGACCAAGCTGCGGCCGTGCGGCCCCGAGGACTGCCCAACAGACCTACTGAGCGTGTCGGACACACCTTCTAAGCTCTTGACCCCTGTTGGAACTCCCAATGATAAACAGTTCAAGAAAACACACAGACGGGTAAACTCCGATAACGCAATCCCTATCTTCAAAACCCGAGTGCCGGACAGCTTGGAGAGTTTAGTGTCACTCGACAGGAAGGCGTTGAACACGTTTTTCCGCAAAGCCATTGCCGAGAGAGAAAACGAGGAAGATCCAGAGTCGCTGCTTCATGTTTTATGGACAGGATGCACTCCGTATCTCTTCCCCTTGAGTGAGATCCAGGTGTGTCTGCTTGTGAGTAACTTAAATATTTACATCTTGGCTAACGGTAAACACAAGAAACTTATCAACAAGAAGAAAGGAATTAAATTGCCTAGTGGAGACGGCGGAAAGGATTCCAAAACCCACATTTGTTTTAACATTATCCCACTATGGAAACTGCGGCAGGTTTCTGTGGGTCTTTTTGACCAGACCTTTCGTTTGGAAACCGAGCAACAAGAAGATACCTTTACAGTCATCACTCGGGATTTCAACCTTACCAGTTCATTCCTCGAGTGTTTGAATGCCATCCTTGCTTCAAAGAAACACGGTGACTTCACCGAGTCAAGTTTGCGGGAAGATGAACTCAACAACAGTATTTATGACTCGCAGTCATGTCATTTAGACGGTAAAGATGACTCGGCTAAGTCGGAATTTTACCACGCTGACAGCGGTGTGAAGTTTGTGTACCCGAGCGATGACACGCTGGAAATTCTGAAAGACGCCATCGCTAAATACAGTCAGGATTCGGATGACTGCACAAGCATCCCTGACGTCACGATCCTGGTGTACCTTTTAGTGTTTCACATGTCAGCCCCCGAGAAGGAGGAGCCTAGAACATTGATAATAATGGACAAGGCGTTGTGTTTGTGTCTGGAGGACCACGTCAATTACCCGCTTACCTTGTTTGCCACAGGCCTCCCAGCCACTCCAAGGTACCAAGTGCAGGATTTGCGTGACATCGCGAACCTGACTCGGGTTGAGTTTAGTGGGTTCAACTCTTGCGATTTCAGCTTGGTGTTCAGTGCGTTGAGGCCTGGGCACGAGAGTCTCGAAGAAGACTTTGATTCAGCCAGTATGGGGGAGTTATGCGTGATAACACACCACATGACGATTCCGGGTGAGGTAGAGGAGTCCAAATGGAGAATAATGGCCCAGACATACGAGGAAAAAGAGAAAGCGCTCACCCTAATATGTAAACTATGGTCTGACATCAAGGGTGGAGCACTCCCCGTTATGAAGGTCAAGGAGGCAGAGGAGTAAAGTGCACGCAAATTAGGTTCTTAGTGGATCCATAGTGCTGCAGTAAGCGGACTGGACTGCTTTGCCAGCAACAGGGCGTGAAATACGGAGTAACTAGGAGTGTGATACTGCAGACGAAGAGTAACACTCCACTCAGAGAACGAAATACTCCATTGGTAATTGAACAATATCAGTAACAATGACTTAGGGTTTTTGATAATATGCTATTGTATGCTTGTTTACGGAAGGTCAGTTTTAGATTTAAGCTTTGGGTTACTTTCAAGGTGTCCTTTTTTCCAGTGGGATCTTTTGTTCTCAAAGTAAACAAACTGAGTAATATGCATAGGAACTGAATCGTAAGTGTACAAGAAACATGTGTTATTTAATGCGAGTTTTTACTGTAATACACTAGATTAATACTTAAGCGGTTAGTCTCAGCGATGTGACTGCGAAAACGACCACAGCGGATTGACAGCAGTGGAAGTGGCATAAGTCAGCAGTGGAAATGACATGATTCAGATCGTGTGAGATATTTTCAACCAGACAACATAGCGATATTGGATCCTGCACTCGTTCATTGCAGTTAAAATAGAAATTCATTTCGGTCAAGAGAGTACAATAATCTTATCGCGAGACGTTTGGAAAGACGTCAACAGAGTTTGAATAAGCTTTTTTACTAAGTGTTTTTCCAGTTCAACATTTTGTGTTAGATGGGTAACAAAACTTTATTTATAACCTTAACTAAATATGGTATTCAACGGTGCCCAAGCAGTGAGACACATGGTCCGTTTTAGGCTTCACTCCCTTTGTAGGGGAGGAGTAACACTCCACAAAACCAGCATTATCCTTGGGAAGTATTGGTTATAGAGTCTGGAGGGAGGGAGGGGTAAGGAGGAACGGGAGGGCTGGGCGTTCTGTACAATGGTATTTCAAGTCAAAACAAGATGACTCATCCCATATTTCTCATTTACAGTTAACGGAAAAGACGTGTGAACTGTGTTCACCAAATGAAATTTTCAAGTTTGAAGATTGCAGCAAAGCCATCATAAACTAAACATGTTGTTCCTAAATAAGTTATTTCCGGAAATTTCAAAACAATGTATAGAAACAACAAAATATTGTTTCCCAAACTAGAGTCGACGGGTGCAAGAAATAATTATTTTAGTGCAAAGAATTCTATGTTCTTTCTCAGAACGATGTAGCAGACGGGTGAAGCTTTAAATCAAGTTTTGAACTGGTTAGAGTTCTCATCATTTCTATTGACTGTAAAGCTGCGAAGCGTTGCTCTTCTCCGGAATTATCCTTTATACTAATGTTTGTACATTCGTAATTTTTGTAAATTTTGAATGTGCCTAAAATAGCACGTCAAGCTGCTCTTTTAACACAAAACTGCTCGAAAGAAAAAGGGTTGCCACAAAAATGCCAAAAAGTGAATTTCAGCCGTTTCCTCTCGGTTATTTTTAAAAAAAAATGAATAAAGAGGAAAAAGAGAGAACTAAACTACTCGCGGGTCCAGGTTTGTTAACAAAAACGTTTCGGCGATTCTGCCTTCTTCAGTTTTACAAGTTTTTATTCATGTAAGGTTAAGAATCTAAAACAAAATGAACTAATCTATATTTGGTTCTAGAATTTATAGAGTTAGACAAAGTAACAAAGTAAATTCCATTGATGCATGAGCGACAACCATTAAAACTACGACAAATTGTGAATAACTACAAATAACAATAGGAACTAAATTGTCAGGTAGCTCTGTATTGTTGGCATTTAAAAAGAATGCGTTTCTTGGAACGAAATTTACAACGTCTAGTGAGCCCAAAGGGCTGCAAAGTTCTCAATTGCGCCGCCCAGAACCTTTCCCCTTTTGAATTTAGAAGATGCTAACACGTCCCTTAAATTCTTGGTTCTGCGGTAAGCTGGTATAATAGACCTGGCTGGAAGTAATTTTTTAGTTCTGGATTAGCTTTCAACAAGTGTGAATGTTTTCTGGTAACCGAGGAAATATCGAAAAGCCTGGGATTGTAGTCTAGTACCAGTAGAAATGTTTTTTCTTGATTTGGTTTTGGGTTTTAAAACTCCGACCTTTCCAATGCCATGGCTTTGTCGAATTGTTTGTCAACCAAATAGCCTTAAGTTTGTACTACCAGTGGGCTTGGAATAAATGTCAGTGACAATGTACCCTCCCGGCAAGTGTATAGTCAAATGCAGTCAGACTAAGACTACTCTCCCAACAAACTAATTCAAACTTGATAGTAGGGTATGTCTACAGAGAATTGATATAGCTAGTAAATTACAAAAGCTTTTCTAGCCCTCGTGTCCAAATGTCAAATACATCATCCCTGTACTTCCACCATAGTTTGGGTTTAATGACCCCTCAAATCTAGTTTTGTTATCAATGACACCCATTGCCAAATCTGCATAACTACATGCGTTTTTTGGAACCATCGCGGTCCCATGGTGTTGTAGATCCTTTTGATTATAGAACCGACAAGTATTAGGCTTAAGGCAAATTTACACTGCCTCTAAGATGCATTTGGTTGATAGCGATTTGATGGATCTTGATTCTAGTGCATCCCTGACGGCGGGGGTACCTAATGCATTATCAATGTTAGGAAACATAACAAACACATCCCGAGAGGCCTATAACGTGTGGGGTAGGAGAGGTCCCTGCTGGTTATTAACTAAATTGGTAGTGTCTTTAATAAAAGACGGCAGATTTTGAGATAATGGTTTGGGGGGAGCAAAATGCTCCACCATCTATTTTTTTTTAAAATTTCTTTGCTGCAATAGAGAAAGATGCAGGAACCAAATTTGGTGACTTTTCCTAGAATTTTACAAGGCATTAAATTTTGATATGCATTGTTGTTGTCAGCTGGCACGCCGAAGCTATGGTAAAATGTTCTGCACAAAGTTTTTCAATTTTTCTAAAAAAGTTAGTAAAAGTTACCATGGACAAATGCATTCAAATTATCGAACTCGATATGCTGAACCTAAATGTAATGAGAAAGCAGTTAGTTATTACACTTAGATTCACCATATCGAACTCGATATCTTGAATGCACTTGTACATGTAAAAGTACTATACCTAACTGAATCAACATACTAAAATTGTCTCGAACAGGCCCTTTGCAACTGAAGGTCTCACGGTGCAAAATCCAACATAATGGAGAGCAATGAGAGAGTGTGACAAGACTTCACTGAGAAACGTATATACAAAAAAATTCACACTTTTCTAGTTAATTTTTGTTTGCTCTCCAATATGTTGGATTTTGTACCATGTAAGTAAACAGGGAGGCTGTTCTTAAGTTTCGTGCACGAATGAAAACGCTATGCTTGCACACGGGCGCAACGAAGGAGGAACTCGCTGGTCTCATGCCGGACCGGGATGGTTGGAATATACTAATATCGGTGGCGCGCTCGACAGAGGTGGCACGATAATAGAAAGAATATATGCCCGATCTGCCGTTAGATCGCAGAGCCCCGGAGTTTGTCGGAAGAACGCAGAGTATGCATCTTCCAGCATAGGTGAAGCCAGGTCTTGTTGGCGAGTTTCTCGTGACTAGATTGCTGATGTAAACAGGGGCGGCACCATCCGGGACTTTGAAGTCGAGGAGGCATCCCTACTACTACGCATCACTAATATTTTGGTATTATTATACCCTATAAACATGATATGTTATTATGTGAGATGGACTTACAGAAATTGGAGTTTCCGTTATGAAATATAATGACACCGGTTTCGCAACAACTAGAAATTATCCCTAGAAACACTGCTATTATGTTAGAAAAAGATCCTATCCAATTCCTGTCGAGATTCCCTCAGCAGCATTATAATATCGTAAATGGAAAAACGTTGCGTTCCATCTTGCCCATACTTGTCTACCTTAAAGACAAGACAGAATACACAAGAGTAAACAATCCATACGCGTCATTTGATATCCTACACTTTCATTTATGCATGCCACACCACACCGTTTAATACCATGCCTAACCCTAGTTCACCATTCCACATAATAACACACCAGTGATATCATGCCAGACCCCATAATACCATACCGAGCCGGTCTTCCCACAAAGGGAAGAAGTTTGGGATTCCCCCCCCCCCCCCTTTCCCTTCCCCGCCTTTCTGGAAAAAAAGTTAGGAGGAAAGCACTAAAAACTGCTCACGAGCACAATCGCCATTTTCACTTAAAAAGTTGCCGGTGCTGGAACTGACTTTTGTCCAAAGTGTCTGGATCCACCAGCTAATCTGACCCTGTGACGTCATCTGCGAAACTGTGTACTATTACGCCTGCTCTTAAAGCAGTACTTTGGACTAAGAGTCAAGTTTAAGAATTTTCTGGAAAGAAGATTAAGTCTTTTAAACACTGAAGAGTAAATCACTAAATAAGTACAATTTATTTGTGACTTGTCTTGCAGATGGGGCCTGTAACAACATGATACCCGGTTTTGCAAACGTCTTCGCCCTTGATTGGCTAATTCCAGGGACTCAGATTAGCTGAAACCTTGATGCAGAATATCATACGGAATGCTACCATAAAAGTCCATACTTTACCAAGCTATATATGTTAAAAGTTGTAATCATGCTTAGAATTTAATAAAAGTAACGTTATTTTGATACTAAATGACTACTTTCTCAGACAAGCACTTTACCTAAAAAGAAATAACATTTGGTTGCAGCCAAAATGTCTTCATGTTGCCTTTTCCTTAACAAAAAAAAACATCACATTATTGATAAGATTTAAGTAACGAACAATTAAACACATAATGTCCAATTTAACTCAATATGAAAACCCATGCAATACCAACACAATGCCAAAACATTGCAACGCAATGCATGTGTAACGCAAGTGCTTTTTCTTAATACCTTTATCGCTATAATCCTTTAGCATTGACCATACATACCTTTGCTTCGGTGTATTATCTCAACACCTTCACACTGAAAATTTCTTTCAGAGGGTGTGTTCCCTCAATAACTTAACAATGACCGAATTTTTAACTCTTTGTGTCCTCAATAACTTAACATTGAGCAAATAATTTATCTCGATCGGTGTATCTTCTCAACGCCTTGTGACCATATATTTTACCTTGGTGTGTCCCTCAGCACTTTTACCTTGACCATTTCTTTACATTAACATTTTTAATACAAACCCTACCTTAACCTCGGTGTATCCTCTGAACTCAGTATGAAACACACCATATCTTTTCAACACCTCGTTTGTGTCTTCACTTATTTGTATCAGTTGTGCTGTGAAGGTAGAAAAGAAGGCAATTAAAGGGGAGGTTGCACGATTATACCACACAAAGCTTTGACTGTTTTCACATATTTTTTTAAAAAAACTATTAACTTGACCTGGTCTTTAGAAAGACCGAAATTGTCGACGGATCGATCCATTTGGGAATTCTTTTTTATGTAAGCTTCCAACCAATTCTATAATTCACACGTGGTTCAGGTTTAGGGCTGCGATGTATCTATTGAGTACCATATTGTGCCGTCAGTAAATAAATTTCAAGATTGACAACCCAAAAATATCGTAAGGGTGAAAAGAATATGTTACATTCTTTCAAACTTTATGGAATATTTAGAGACTATTGGACGGATATGCAGTGTAGACAGCCAGAAGTTGTAGTCGCAAGACTGTTTCTGAATACCGCTGTTTCACGCATACGATGTGTTAAATCTCTTTACTTTGAAAAAAAAACTTACGCAAACCGGTTGACTCCATTCTCGACGCAATGTTAACGGTGTCCCCAAACAGACAGTAACGAGGCATTCTAGTTCCAACAACACCCGCTACACAGGACCCTAGACGATGGAACAGTTGATTGTTCCTCAATTATGATGATAATAACAGGTATAATTACCATAATAGTATTAATCTACCAACTTATATTACACAACTTTTCATAAAGTAATTAAATATACGTTACAATACTCCAACATATATTCAAAGTGATAACTAACTATTAAAGCTACAATAGTTTATTAATATGTATTTTCTACTGACTCTAGTTTTATTTAAATGTTTTGTATTTAATAGAGACCGTTCCTTAGGCATGGGATAACGTAATTATGCAACTGAATGTTTCTCGTGGGATACCGTACAATATGCTAATAATGTAACTTGTGTTATCTTCGTATTAATACTCGCCTAAAGGCTCGTGTGTATAAGGAAAATACAAGTGACGCGTGGCATATTCCACGGTATCAATACGAACTAGTGTATACTATACTATACTATTCTCCGTTACCATGCAATTTGCTTGCAACCATCACACCAATCAAATAGAACGGCTTTGGGCCTCTAACACTCACCCGTGTGTATCCCCGTCCTTATGGAAATCCTCTTCCCAGGTATGAAGTCGATAATCAAGCTCCCAATGGCGCCCACGATATCAATGGCCAGCTTACAAATATGAACCACGTGTTTGTCTCCATTCGGTCGGGGTACGCCGCTGACCACCATGTAGGCATCTCCAATTGTCTCCACCTTGTAGACGTCATGCTTTTCAGTGAGCTCGTCAAAAATACCATATACGGTATTCAACAATAACGTGACCTCCATTGGAGTAACGCTTGAACAAATACTTGTGAAACTGACGATGTCACTGAAGAAGACTGTCACGCTCTCAAATTGTTCGGCCCGGACAATCTGCCCTCGTTTCAACTGCTCCGCCACAGATTTGGGAAACATCTGATACAGTAATGCGTCAGCACGATCCTTTTCTTCGTCGAGTTGCTTGGTTCTCAGTGAAAGTTTTCGTGCGTAACTCTGGATGGAGGACGTGAGACGAGCGACAGCCAAACACATCACTGGAGTACCAGCTATCACTAGCACCAGCAGGATTGACTGAATGACGAGGTCGCGTTCACTAGTCTTAACAATAATGGATAACTCCTTAGAAATGTGTTTACTTGCTAAGTTCTGCACGGTTAACAAGACACTTATATATTCTGTCATCAGCTCAAACCAGGTGTTTGCAGCGGCCTCAGAGCCATTCTGTTTGATATTATTGAAAATAATCCGCCTTTTCTGATTAAGTAGTGGAAGTAGTGAGCTGTTCTTAGACTGTAGGGCTTGGTCATGGAAGTTCTTCAGTTCAGGCATTAGGGTCCAGCTAGAGTTCAGGTAATCTTGGCCTATAGTGTTCTCTTTAGCATACCAGATCAGGTCACTAGTATTATTGAAGTAACCAAGGGAGAAAAAAACGCCTCCAAGTGCACGCTCCAGTCCGGTTTTCTCTTTGCTTATTGAGAACTTTCGGAACGCTGTAAACATGTTGATAATGTCTGCTTGTTTCACAGCTTTAGCAGCTATAATAATAAAATTAACATGCAATAATATAAATAACAAACATAATAGCAATAATAATGATAATGATAATAATAATAATAATAATAATAATGATCTTTTTTAGTTGAACGTCCAGGTCCATGTTGGGTCCAACATTGTTGCGTGCTGATGGGCGCAAGACGTATAAAGTGGCTTAAGTCCGGTGTAGATACTATAGTTATCTTAAAAATTAAATGTGAAATAAGTTTGTTGGCAATCTCAATGAATGACAAATAAAGACTTTTGCTTGACTAACTCTAACAGATCGTTAGAGTGCCTGGAGATGCTATTTACCTGATAGCATCCTCAAAGTGACACAGTAGCTTGAAAAATTAAACATAAGAAGAAGTTGACTTCATCATCTGGAACATATATTCAACACTTCCACTAACAACATTTAAACCACCATACATTTGTAATAGTACTGAGCGGCCAAGTCTTACTGGTTGCTCCTTCACTTAAGTGTTCATTTGCTGCAAGCTACCATCCTACCTAACCAAGCCCAGCTCACACATGGCCTTAAAGCTAAGTTGGTACGTAGAACAAACTAAGGTGATCTGTAACGGAAGTGTACATGTAGGTTTCCAATCCCACCGATGTCAGAGATTGTTCCTTTTTATCCGTTTGGATCCATTCCCTTTCTAGGGCAATCGCTCAGAAGGAATCATTTTAGATATTTATACAGCCTTTTAGCAAACCACATCAAAACCACTACTCACCTTCAAACAGCTGTTTCATCATTGCAGCAATGACAGTTGAGTAAAAGTCAATGTGATTGCGTATAGTGCTTTGCTGATTAAGCGTCCGACGATGCTGCATCAAAATGTGTTCAAACTCTGATCGCGTGCTCAGAATATTGTTATTATCAGGCCATTTTGTAATTCTTCTTATTGTGGCATCGGTAATGCTTTGATCTTCGGATAATCTGTTTCAACAAAAAGAAAAAGACAGCGGATTTTCGAGCTAATAGTAACAAAAAACTTGGATACACTTACTAACGCAGGGCGAGTTAAGTTTAAACTTTTTGAAAAAATCACGAGTGCAAATTATTAACATCAAGTTGAACGAAAAGAGTCGTATGATTACTTGTTAATAAATGAAAAACTTTAACGGTCGATCATTACACGGAAGTGAGAGTTCGTGTCTCTTTTGTTGAATGTTTGTAAATTCTTTGGAAAACTTAGGAAAAAGCACCGGAGAACGCAGTAACAAACCTTCCGACAAGTTTCCAAAATATTTTTTTAAAAAAAGAAAATCGTCGGAAATCTTCGGAAATCTTCGGAAAAAACGATAAATCTCGTAAAGCGCTAACATAACCTTCCAGCATGTTTTGAAGTTTTTTGAAATCTTCGGAAAGTGACGGAAGTCGTCGGAAATATTCGGAAAAGTTGGAAAGTTCCAAAAAAATCTTCCGACACTTTTAGAAAATTTTCGGAAATTTCAGTCGAAATCTTCGGAATTGTTCAGCAAACTTCGGAAACCCCCGGAAAATTTCGATTGTTATCTGAGGTTTATGAAAAATTTTATAATATTACAATCTCTCTAGCAGCTGTAAACTGAAGATCAAATTCGAAAACTTAGATTTGTACTTTGCAATGGTATCGCGCTTTTTGCACTTGTATTACGCTTTTTGCACTAGTGTCACTTTAACCCTAGAAGGCATAAGGTAAAAATAGTTACACGAAGGCATAAGGGGGGGGTCAATCTGACCCCCCCCTCGACTTTTGACACCTTTCATCCGATTGACTTGATATTTGGTATATATAAAGAACTTTTA